>JAQIXS010001560.1:0-28971 GCA_034700785.1 Rossiulus vilnensis | reverse complement strand
TTGCACAAGCTCGGCGGATTTTCGCAACGCGATTAATAATTAATACCCACATTCCATGGTCGAAAGTCTGTTAAGTGTGCAGCTGACGGGCTAAGTGCCGGACCCTAGAAAGCCTTTCAAAAGCCAACATATAAAATGCACAGCGAAGTAACTGTAGTTTTGCCAGATCAGCTGGAGCTCGAAATTTGTTTAAGGCCGATGCAGTTCCCACATAGTTTTTTTTTTGCTTCAACTGCTCGTTAGGAATGCTAAATTTAACTTATTTTCCTGCTAGGGTCTGACGTAGTTCAAATACAGCGACTATCCAGGTACAGCTGTATTTCGCACAGTAATTAGTTTTTAATACAGGTAAACTGTAAGCACACATAGACCTAGGTATGAGAAAACACGAACAGACAATTATTCTCTTCGAAAATAACTTATCTACGGCTAATTTTTATCGGTTTCGATCATATTTTACAGCCTTCAATCAGCCCAATACACCGTCACGCTCTTCCTTTTCCGGTTACGACACATTTTCAACGCGAGAGCTTATCCGAGGTTTCTATATCTCGGTTAATCCCGAATAATTTTCCCCCCAATGAAACCTGCGAAGATGGATGCCCACCAAGCAAAACAAATTTCACACATTTTTGTTTTAAATAATTATTTTAATTGATAAATTTATTTTCCCCAAGGTAGAATTGATTGTCACTAGGTTCGCCGTTATTTTTTATAATTTGAAAATGTTCCGTTTATTTACAAATATATATATATATATATATTTTATGCGACCTCCGAAAACAGATGCTTTCCCTTTTTCCCCCAAGTTTATTTAATTTTGTAATAAATAAACGGTACATTTGAAATTATAAAAGTGAAGTAGACCCTAGTGGCCAACCATTTCTACACTGGTATTTGAAGCAATAATGTGCGAATATATTTTCATGGTGAGCATTCATTTGGGTTGGGTTTAAGTGAATAAGTTAAAACCTTTAATATCAATGTAAATTCACTAAATTTTCAATTGCAATGCGCATTAATTTATATCCCATTACATTTTTTCGAAGGACCCATATCAATCGTTGCAAATTGGATGGTATAAATTCGGATAGCGACATTTAAATATTGCCTAAAAATCAATTTATGATTTATCTGCAGATATACGTGAACAAGGGAAATTACGCGAAGTGAAATAAGGATCGATATTCTCTGCAATCGCAATTCTGCAAATAAAATTCACTTATTCACAGGGGATTATGTCAATTATATATCCGACCAGTATCGATGCATTTTAAATATGGAAAAAGCGCACATCGACGTTGGCAGGATTCGAAAGGATCTGGAAAGTAGGGAAATGTCAGGGATAAGTACAAATTGTTAAAGGAAACTCAGGAGACACCAAGTTTCGAGCTGACCTGGATGAGTAATATGATAATGGAAACTCAAGTAAAATTCTGGTTTCAGCTGACAACTGACTTGAAAATTCAAGGATGAGTAAAATGGTCATAGAAATTCAAGGAACATCCTATTTTTCTGCTGATATAACAAGGTTCGCTCTGGCAAAGTCAGGGATAAGTAACATGGATCATCTTAGAAACTCAAGGAAAATTCTGGTTTTAGCTGACACGAGGTTCGTACTAAATTAAAAGGCAAGGGGTCAGTAAAATGGTCACTGAAACTCAGGAAAAATTCCGTGTTTTGCTGATAACAAGTTCTGAATTTCATTTCATACCTTTTCCTTGACTTTTAATACAGGGAGACACCTTAAGCTACGTGAAATCAAATGTAAAAGTGACTGATAAGTGGAATTTCCCTGACTTTCAAAATAAATTACTATTCCTTGACGTTTCCATGTCTTTCCAGTTTTCCTGGAAGTTTTAGGGAATTAGCCCAGCATCGATAGATCTTTTTCCCTGTTTAAAATGCTAGCCACTTGAAGGTAATCCCAAATACCGGCATCTTTACCACTTCAAGACGCGTCTCCCACGCGGGGAAAGTGATGCCTCATTGAACGGCGGCCATCTTGCGGCACTCCCTAATCCGGTTAATCGCTCTCTAGCTCATCCTTGTCAGCATCGACAAATATTTTGACGGCATCGGAGTTCAAACCCCAGCATCGGGTAGGCGCCATGTAGCTGGAAACCCCGCCGCTGCTTCACATGTCAAACATTTCCTGCTTTTTTAAACGGGACGCTAATCCCTGGGGATTAAAATTTAAGCCTGGAGGTACGCGCTAAAAAAATGGCGACCATTATTATCTTTTACCCCGGCGAATAACCAATAGGGGAACATCGGCGATAAGGCACGGGGAACGGGTTGAGAGGGGGATTCCCCCAACCGAAACCCGACTCCGGAGAGCAGTGTCCCCATTCCGGTTTATCTGCGCTCATAATTCAGCTAATAACAGGGCCTGTTTTCCGAAGGCGCCTCCTGGGGGCAGCCAGGGTTTCAAGATGGCGGCCGCGAGTTCGTGCCGAGGGAGTGAGGCTCCGATAACGAGCTATTTAATGGGTCGAGCAGAGAGGGGACTTGGAGCGGAGAAGGGGATAATAATAATAGAAAAGAAAATAATGGAAAAATAATGGATTCAGAAACGAAGACTTGAAAAGAGGTGATGGGGGGAATGGAGACGCATCCCTTGACAGGCCAGTGAAGGGCTCCGCAGGAGGCCGCCATATTGAAAATCCATGGGAAAAAATTGGCAATCTCCCCAGCTTCAGGGCCATCAAAAATGGGGGCACAGCGCGGGAATCGAGTTAATGAAAAGGAAAAAAAAATCCCGGATACGGGGGCGAATCGAAGACGGGAGAATCCGAGAAACGTCGGTGCGGAACGCATGGAAAGCGCAATCCCAAGTGCATAGAACGCAATAAATGGAATGCAGCCACGGAAGCAGAACAACAAAAAAACAATCTCGCAAATCAGAAATGAATAATTCTGAGAAGAAAAAAAGCGATGATCGCTATTCTTTGAAATCTCGATTCTGCGAATGTATCTGTTCGGAGAGGACGTTTTCCCCGCTGCAGTTATTTACATTCCTGATCGCCTTCAAATTCACAATCTGGCATCATTTTTCCAGCTTCAGAAAGCGCATTCCATGCCACAAAAGTGAAGCCGTGTTGAATGGCAGCGGCAGCCATCTTGAAACCCCTCATAATGTAAAAAATACATCTTTTTTTGCTTCAAAATGGTTAATATCAATACTATATTTAATTTTTCCGTGTAGAATTATATCTGGTATATTTCGTCCAATTTGAAAAAGGTTCCATTAATCAATAAAAAATAAACCAACTCAAAAAAATCCGTTAATCAATCTTCGAATGTTTCATTGCGGGGAAATCCGTTATGGGACCTTACCTGCTTGATTTTTTCACATTTAATTATTGGGCATATTTCCACATTATGAAACACGTCAGACCCTATCGAATGATCAAAATTGCACTTCATAGAGAAAAATACATTTACCGACTCTATTGCGAAACTGAAGCAAAAGTGCAAAAGAGGATTTCTAGAAAGGACTGGCTCGAAGCAGGGAACTAATTAAACCGCCATCAATTGGAAATTAGAATCAAGTATTGATTATACAAAACGGTGGAAAAATCAGTGAAAAAGAATTCAAAGAAGGACTACTTGGAAGCGAGGGTCTAATTAAATCGCCATCAATAACGATTCAACAAGCTGATGGAAGGAAAATCGGGAAAAAATAATGAATAGAGGGGAGAGTGCTCTCAGGGCCCATGGGGAGAATCAAACAAAGGGCAACCAGTCTTGAGTTCCTGGGGGGATTCCAAATCACGTTTCAATAGGGTCCTACTGCTAAGTGAGGTAATCACTAAGTGAAGAGTTTGTTAATCAATCGACCATTTAATCTACAGAAGGACACACACCGGGATTTGATCGAATGGGAAAATATTGGTTTCAACCGCATTCCGCTGCATTCTATCCTCAATTATGGCTGCATACTTGCCATACACGGCTTCCCAAAGCAACCCAAACGCAACCAGCAAGGCATTTAGGCACAGACAACAGCAGAAAATTCTCCCGAAGATCTCTTTTTTTGTGCCGCTGCGCATCCTAACCAAATTACCGAGTTAAGAATCCTAACCAACAAATATACCAAATATTGATTACCGTCATCCGCAACCAGTTCCATTATGTCCATCCAAAATTCGAGCATATTACCAGGGCTTATATTCCTCTTACCAATCAGAAATATAAATGGCAGATACAGAACAATAGTGGCTATAAGAACAATTAACCCAGGCATCAATGGACAAATCATGTTAGCGTCCGGTATCTTGCATTTACCACTTAGGTTACACTCACATAAATAAAGATGGTTGAAAGGAATTAGAGCAATTAAGGTGATAAGGTGACATTTAGCCCCCTTGCGACAATGAATGTTCTCTTTAGCATCTGTGCAGAAATTAAAACCCCGGTAAACTGAAATTTTTCAAAGATGCTAAACGGCACCCCAAACATAAAACAGCCCTGTTCCGCTATTTGACTCAAGGTGGCTGAGATATCAGCCCACTTCTCTTAAGACCCTGGTTCCTAGGCTTGATTCCCAGATTATCTGCAGGCATGTAATCACCATCACGTTGCGTGTAGATTTTTAGCCCTGCTTTACGTCTAAAATGGCCGATATCCTGTATAAAAAAAAATAGCAGCTTTGCAAAGGTTCCATTTATTGCACATTTCCAAAGGCTGCATGCCGTCCTCGAAACTGGGATGGGCGCCCACCAGAGGAGGATCCAAAGGCGCATTTATGGATTTCCGCACGGTTACGATTAACGAGGCCGTAAATTCGACAAAGATAAAGGAAGAGAAAAAAAATCGGAGGCCTCCAGCTGGAGCCATCCACGCAATCGGCGCATCGATGGCACGGCCATCAAGGTCCAAATTGCGCAAAAGTGCTGACGAAACTGACCGGAGCTGAGGCGAGATGGACCCGGGGAGTCTCGTTCATCCCCCGCGGTTGCCTCACAGCCCCCTCACGCCGCTGCCAAACGTTGCGAAAACGCACGGGGCCACGGGACCAACGGCCTTCGTTCCGAAATAAACACGCGACGACGACATCAACGGCTCGCGCTGGCACTGGGGACGGGGGAGGAAGGAAGGAAGGACGCAACCATTTTAGGAGCTACTGCAGCCGTTTCTCAACATTACGAAACAACTCGCCGAATCCCGACTGAAGGGGGGGAAACAACCTCGAGCGAGATCGAAGCAGTCGAATTCTTGCTTACGGCCAGAGAAAAATCCCATCATTTCGAGCGATTTTCGCTGAGTTTGTTAACCTGGGAGCGATGACGACCATCGAGAAGGGTCTCAAATGGTCTTTCCACGTGTTTTCACTGCAGACCCTAAATCTAGTGGGATTATGTGAATGTAGTCTCATTATGTTAACCAGTTTTCCTAGTAGCCCTAGTATACCGTTTCCTATTTAGAAATGACATTATTATCATGCTATTGTTATTATTATTATAATTACGAGCATCTGCTGATTGCTCATCAGATGCGGAAAATCGCATGTGCACAGAGCTAGAATTGGAAAATTTTGGCCAGAAGTAGCCCGAGCACGACAGACAAATCACGTTTTTTACTAACAGCAACCTCTCTTAGTAAGTATTCTCTGGGAGACACCGGCTGTCAACTTTGAGAACTGAAATAGCACTTAGTACCGCATCCACGGGCAAGAGTCAACTCTCGAGAGGTTACTATCGTTCGCAGCTCTCAAATGAACTTCAGGTATGATTGCACTAAACTATACGAAACAGGACGAATATGCGAGTTTTCTCTGAGAGATTCTACATTAAATGTAGGCGTCCAATTGAGATGTTCACTCTTAGTGGTTCGAGGGGGTAACTGAAATTGCATTCCGTTTCCAAGCGCAACTGTGAACTCTCGGCTATCAAATGAGCATTAAGCATGAGAACATATGCGAGAATTATTATACGAAACTGGTTGGAATTCTGAGTTGCAGTCCAATTGAGAGCTGCCCACTCGCAGTACCGATTTTACGCGCAAGTGTCATCTCTCGAAAATTTGGTTATAAACTATCGCTCTTGGTTCTTACATGGCATGGCATTGGAGAACTCGCCTATCCCAAAAAGCTTGGAGTTGCGAGTTACTCTCTGAGAGCCACGAATAGATCTGTCCAATTGAGAGCTGTGGATTCTCAGTGTCTATCAGGGGTAATACAACGCTCACTCACAACCGTGTCAAATTACAAACTTCTACTCTCGAGGGGCTATTATCGCTCTCAGCTCTCAAATAGGTCCCAATCGTAGTTATGCATATGGCAAAATCAGTTCATCTGTTTTTCTGTCTGATAAATATCAAGAAGACCAAACAACGTCAAAACTACAACAAAATGTCAAGACAGCCTGACAAAAGACGACCATAAAATATCAAAACGTAATGGAAATATCAAAACCACATAGAAATATAAGGATGATATAGAAATCTTAGCATGGCCTTGAAATATTAGAACGACCTAGAAATATTAAGATGGCCTAGAATGCAGTACCGCACAGCACGTGTGCTCACAGTGATTGCCATCGCACAGGGGCAGCCAGCTTGAGCGTCGTTCAACCGGAATCACGGCAACCTATCGATATTTCGATTCTGTCGCCTGCGCCAGCATACTAAAAATGGAAGAGAGATTTCGCCAGGAAGGAAGATCAGACCCCCATAAGGGACAAAACCGAAGCGATGCGATTGCGCGAAATAAATCAAAACGTCGATAGTAGAGCGCTTGCGCCCGGCCGAGAATTTAATGCGATCTGAAGCTTTTTTGATATCGTCTTCATCGTATTTGTGTTGATTTTCAGTGAAGGGGGCTAGGGCGCCGCTCGAAAGCGAAAGGGATCAGAGACGTGCGCGAAGTGCGTCATTACAGCGAAGTGACAAGGAACCGAAAACGCCGGGGAAAAAAGTATGAGTTCGGATAATCGAATATCCTTACAGCGGATGGACTCAGACAAACCCTCCTAATTACAACGAAATATTACGACCCAATGGCTAAGGATTAATTGCTAGGTGATATTCACGCATTGTGAGCTGTAGCATTTCAATCAAACTCATAAAATAATCTAAAAAAGATTTTATATAATCCATGATGGATAAATGTTTCCTTCAAAAAATTTCAGCATTTTCCCACTAACCAAAAAATTAACCAAAAGCGAAACGACACAATATTTTATTTGCATTACTTATTTAAAAACAAGATAATGTCAACAACGGCAAATTAAAAGTATGCCGCGTCAGCTCCAGGCGAAAAATAATTATAAAATAAATCGATTTCGACTAATACTATTAATAGCATCTTTCGTTATATTCACAAGCGTTTGAGAGCCATATCAGGGGCGACAGACAGTTAATGTATGTTTATGTGAAAACGTGTATTTACACTGAAAAACACAGGCTTCTTGCCAACACAAGATGGCGTCACATTTCATTGCCAACAACTCCACAACGCTATTCTGGTGAAGAATACAAAACCATTCTCACAGTAATATTTTTTAAAACAATAAAAAAATTAATTATATTACAAAAGTAGCCAATAAAATATCTAATATTACAAAATTCTGATAAACACATAATTATGTTCTCATTCACTAACGCATTACATAACTAGACTACATTTACAATATACATGTACATTAGAAATGTAAAAGCAAATTTCGTTTGCATTTTTAATACAATTAAAGATACAACTTTTTCTCTCTAAATTCAAGAACATTCTGACTTCCCTACGAAAAGTTCCAAGAAATGTTATGAGAATCGATCATCGGCCAGGGTACATCATATTTGATGTACAAGTAATTTAAAAATGTTTTATTCACAAAAAAATTAACCAACATAGAGAAACATCCTGCGTGCAACTTATAAAATAGGCATTAGCATATTGGATTTAAAAAATAAATAATTGGATATTTTGAAATTACACGAAAAATAAAAGATCCTAGCGGGCGACCAATTCTGACGCTGATAATTACAAATTAAAGCAGAAAATACAGGCATATTTTTCTGTTTTTGCTCAGCCTTGGGCAGAATTTCGTTTAAATCAACGGGTTATTAGCATGGAGCATCACGATTTTGGTTTACAATTCATCAGCGCTGCCAATTTGAAGTTTTTCGCAATCAGCACTTTTCCAAATTAGAGATTAAATTTCGAGCCAGAAGCCGCCTTTTGACAATCAACAGAATTGACAATTATTTCCTGCAACCTCCCCCATCGCCCTTCGACGCCCTTTATAAAACAAACCAGACGCAAGAAGCCTCTGCGAGGGCGAATCAATTTGCATAATTTAGCCACGTTATTCATTTTTTTATATTTTCTGCATTAAACGGATTGCGACGTTATCCTCGCGATGCCCATCCGAACGAGCCTTAATTCCCAGGATGCATTGGCTGACAAAATTAATTAGCTTAATTAAAGCTACTCGGCCTACACGTCATTCGCCCTTCAGTGTCTCGAATTCCCATGAATGACCGCCCAAAGTCCCTATTGGGAAAGGCAAAATGTGTCCTGACGTCACACGTCAGCACGGCACAAACCACTTACGCCTACTACAAAATCAGCCCGATGATTCCTAAGGATTTCACACCTACATGCAAAGTGCGAGATTAATTGCAGGGCGTCATAAAAAACCAGCAACGTTAAACTAAAGACTTTTCAATGACTGTACAAGTCAAGTTTTTTGCGCATTTTTAGCAAAGCTGTGAATTTGCAGGAGCAATTTTCAGATAACTTGGGTTTGAAACAGTTGCCCTACAGTTTGTTTACTTCAACGCAATTTCAAAATTCCAGGATTACCCAGGTATGTTATTCCCTTTTTCCAAGACAAAATCTTAAAGGCAGTTCATTTTTGTTAACCGTGTTGGACGTTTTTCTACGAAAGTTAAAATTGAAAATTTCCAGGACTTGGGAAAAAAATTCCAGGGTCAAAAACGCCAGTGTAATTCAACGACTGCAGCTTATTACAAGCTTTCGCGCTTTAAGGTAACGTACAGAGGAACGTTTCAAGCCGTGGTGACTTAACGGAGAATATTTAAAGAACTTTCAACGACCTTAATGACCCACATAATCCTGTAATAGGTTAGGTAAGAATATCTTCGACTTAAAGACGCCATTTTCGACACCGCATTTCAAACTGAAATTTCAAGCATCGTCTTCCCTAGAATTACATAGCATAAGTAGAACGAACTAAAACATTCGTTCTATACATTATATTTTATTTCGCTCGATTTTAAAACCCGTTTTGTTAGCAGGGTTAAACCTTAGACCCCAGGTTTCGCGAAAGCAGGCAAACAGTGCGAGCACCCATGCTTTGCGGCGAAGCTCTTTCGGGGGCAAGAAATTCGAACAAGTTTGGCATTGAAATTGGCAACAAACTCCAATCGTCCAGACCCGCAGAACGTCGTGAATTTCCGCAGAATTTATCGTAATCGCGCACGGCGAAAAACGTGCGTTTCTAGGAATAGAGCGGCGAACGGAAGCGGCGCGGCTTGGCTTATTTCCGGCGGCGAATTAGCGTCAGGGAATTAAATCGTAGTGCAGCACACGAGAGCGGAAGGCTTGGTCGTCTGGGAAATAGTTGATACCGGGTTAAAAAAAACCGAACATTTGCTAAAACACGATGTGGAATCGATTCGCCGAATTTCGCCGAATCCAAATGACTTGCGATTGCTCGCTTGCATAGGATCAGCGGGTTTTTGACGTGCGTTCAACGTCCGTTTACCGCTACGCGCGATTGGCGTGTGTGGGCTTTGATATATAGTACACACCGCAGTATATGGATATTTCTTCAACGAACGTTACGACGTTTTTCGCAACGCAGAACAGACGCTGAAAAAGCGACGCAAAAACCTGCAAGTGCCACGTGATGTTTCAGTGCGAAGAACGCTTTTTTTAGCATTCGTTTTGACGGTCGCGGTAACGTCCGTTGTGAAATCACATGTCACATTGCATATCACAAACGTGCGTTGCACCGAACACTGACACGTCCGCTTTAGAAATATAGGCCTATTACCGCTGTATCTGGGGCCCGCATACGAACGCAGGTTAAAAACGCTCATGTGGCCCTAGCATTATTAGCCCCCAATAAGTTGAACAGTTTCAACTTTACTTATTTTGGAAACCTTTTTTTAAAACACCACTTTCGTAAAACGTATCTTCGATAAAGTTTGAAATATTCTGCGCAAATAAATAACGCGAAGACCTAATTGCCTGATGAAACCAGCAAATGGCACTTACGCGCTTATGTTTATGTTCTCGTTTTCCCAAAAAAAAAATCTGCATTCAAAACCATTTTTCGAAAACAAACAAACTGCGTAGCATCCATGTTCCAAATGAGCAAATATCAAAAACGCTGCCAACACGCCTTATTCGAGTTTCAGACAAGTCGCATGTGGCATGTTCCAAATGTGTAAACGTCAAAACGCCACAAACACGCCTTATTCTTGTCTTACACAAGTCACATTTGGCATGCTCCAAATGCAAACATCCAAACACGCCATATTCGAGTTTCAGACAAGTCACATTTGGCATGTTCCTGAATGTGCACATAAAAATCCACCTTATTCGAGTTTATGAAAGTCACATTTCGCATGTTCACATTCCGAGTTTCAGGCAAGTCACAACGACGCCGATTTCTCATGGTTCAGACACGCATGTCGCAAACGGAGCTATTCGTTCACAGCAGCGTTTCGCGTGCCATCTTCACGTCACGTTTTCACACACGCGACGTTCGCGTGTGGAACACGCCGAGAACGCGTGCAGCACCCACCCCAGAGGCAGTCATCGCCTGCATTTCTCCTTTGAAGTCTGGCAGGACTGAAGCGAGCATCATTTTCTACGGCGAACGTCTCAACTTCCCTTAAGCCTAGCGCGCTTAAAAGACCAATAAAAAATAAATAACAAAAATTCACCCCAAACCAGACTAGAATCCCCACCACCTCGAAGCAGGTGCAAAATGCGTGCCATGCAGGAAGCCCCCGGGTTCCGCCATGCATCGGGACTTACCAAATAAGGCGATTTCGGCGAAGGAGGACGCGCGCGGCTGGCGGCTCACGGCTCGCGGCGCCAGGGCGGCCGACCGCCGGCAGCCGGCCGAGAGCCGATCGGCGCGAGGCTTCGCCACCGATCGAACGTCAAAGTAGCAGCCATGGGCGGCGGAGAAGAGAAGCTAAAAACGGTGAAAACCAGGAGGGTTTTTCGGACGTCAGGCGCAGCTGTCGCGCCGCCGCCAATGAACGACGGTTGGCGAGCGTCGATCGAACATTCCGTCGGCCTGCTTTTTCGCTCTCGACTGGCGGCGACAAGGCGGACGCGAATTGCGACGGAGCGCGCTCGTTTCTGGTGGGGAAAGCGCCGGGGCTTTTCATTAACGGATGCCAGAGCCGGGAATAGAACCGGGGCGCGCTCGGTTCGCGTTCCCGACCCGCTCCGAGAGGAGTTTTCGAACGCGATGACGTCACGCCCAGAATCGGCTGCTTGTGGATTCGAATGCGTCCAAGACGACGTAATAACAAATGAGCATTTTGATAAAAGGAAGGAGGCGGGGGGGGGGGAGGGGGGGGGGGGCCCCCCCCCCACTCGGGGTGGTGAGAATGCATTAGTAATATTAACGACATTTTACTTTCGTTCCTGACAGTGTTGATGATGTACACAACCCAATTAGGTCCTTTTCCAAATGGTGGAATAAATCAAATTGTTATTATTATTAGAAAGCATGTGTCGGAAAATTGAGAGCATAGTTCAATATTTGGATAATACTGTAGGCATAATGGGGTTGAGTGAGCGAACACGGTGTGACAACATCGTTCCGTTCGAAAAAGTAATGGTTAACAACTCATTTTAAATCAGATTATAAAACCTCGAATCAGCCCAGTGCACCTACACGCCCTTCTCGTTTTTTTGTTATGACGCTTTTTGAATGTTTATCTGCTCCTAACATCGGTGCTTATCCGAGATTGCACTTTAACGTTCTTCCCCTTCCTGTTAGGACGCTTTTTAAGCGTTAATCTGCTAGTGGCATCGGTTAATCCGAGTGCATATTCGAGATAACCGCTCCTCGGACAACCCAGCTCCTACTGTACACTCATGCCCCATTGAACGGCCTAGATAGGTGCCTGTGATGTTGACTGTAAAGCGAAATGCTGTATAATGAAACATGGTTTACGTACAAACCTACATAAATTAAGTAGGCGTTCAAATTCCCATTAAAAAAATTAGAGAGTCACTTAAGTTGTTGGCTAAAAATGTATAAATTTAATTTTTAATTGCAAACTTGTACATGGTCTCGGCTCTCAAATGACAAATTACTTTAAACTAGCAGAACAATTATCAAGTTTAAGCTGCTCATCTCTACGGAAAAATATGTTCAGGGTTACACCATTAAAAACTGTGAAAAACAGAGCGACCATTAGCGATTCTGGTAACCTACAGTAAATGATTTCATACGGGTAAAGACCTATGCACATACGAGCAGCCGTATTGCGAGGCACGGATCTGGGCTTATAACGGGACGTAACGCTGATTTTTTGCTGCAATATGCATTAAGATAAGGTATTTTCGAAACCTATTCATGGTACATCTTTTGCAGTCAGCTGATTATCATTCAAAGAATCTGCACCACTCAAATTGTCGCTCTGTTCGTGAGTCCCCTCAATCGTGAAGATCTTGAATTTCAGGAAACCACCCACTCAACGTTGCTGACACTCATCAGTTTAAATTTTGCTCAACCTGTCTACCCACTTAAGCTGACGTAATTCATGAACGGCCCCGGAGGGCCGTCTGTAAAGATACATATTTCCATATTGCAAAAGCAATAAAAACATTTCCCCCATGTAGACGTAGACGCCCTCTTACTGCCTTCACTAATTCACATTTTTTGAAAACATCCATTTTATTTATGTTAAAAAAAAACGCATTCAAACTTTCGATGGTTTCCCATGTCCATTTCTTTCCCGAATCGATTTCTCCCAAGCATCCATATTTTTGAACTAAATGTTATACAGCCACTGATATTGTGACAATGTGTCCTTGCTGCTTGCATGGTAGCCGTGGTTACGCGCCTATCATTATGGCAATCGAAGCCCATTTCAGATTAATTGCGGGTCTTCATTTATATTCTGATAGCGCTTAGCAGCTCACTGTCGAAATGCTAAACTAAAAAGTCAGCAATTTTGTAAATTAATCGTGAGAAGCAGAACGCGTGGATCTTCCTGCAGTTCTTAATTATTCATGAACCATTCAATCGCTGTGACAAAGATCATTTTACTTCCAACCAATAGTGGGACAAACAGGCACAGGACCAATCACGCAAAGCCAAATTTGATATCAAATTACAATTAAATTGTTTTCCAGGCTAGCGTAGTGACTAATGCATGCACCAAATTATACAACCCTCTGAAAATCGACTCAAAACCTGCAGGGTGTTCACTTTATATTAGGAATGTTACACATTTCAATAAGAAATTGTGTAGGCCTATAACAAGTGGTGAGTTTAGTCTGAATTGTTCGATATAAATAGTTCAAAGTACCAACTAATCAAGAAACACCTTAGGGTTACATGGGGGTGGGGGTGTTTTCTTAACGTTACGTTAATTTTGGCATACAGTTTAACGTCTTAATGCACGAATATCATAATTCGGAATTTATTTTAAGCACACGTATTTGAAAACCGTTGTTTTTTTACCATTTCACACAACCTTTCATTATAAATTAATTAGTTTTGCTTGAGTTTTTTTTTTTTCACAAATTTTGCATACTAATGTAACTATTCTAAAATCCATGTTTGAGAATCATTATTTTCGACTATTTTAACCCACTGGTATCACCTAAACAAATTATTTTAGATAAATGTAAGAAAATTCCATTATTTGTGATTATTTTTCGAAAATGTTTGTCTACCGCGATTCTTTAACCAAAGGTATTAGTAAACAAATTTCGTTTAAAACAACTTTCCCATTTTTAACATTTAAAAAGGTGTAATCCTTCACAAAGACCTGTGCACCGGTACACACAACTGGTAATTTCTACACAGCAGTAAGTGTTGATGAAGGGGAAGGCGGGGGGGATGAAGAGGTGATGATCATCCTTACGTAATTTAGGGACGGGGGTTGTTTGTTTCGTTACAAAACGTTACATGGGGGTGGAGGATGTAACAAATTCCTTAAAATGGAGTTACGCAATTTATGGACAGCCCCTTTTCGCTCGACTACCGTTGCCTTGGCAACAGGATGGAAAAGGCAGCGCCCCCTGACGGCAGCACCGGGAAGTTTGGGAATCGATCGATATACGGCCATTTGAGCAGCGCCGAAAACCCACCAAGGCGTGAGGGTTCCCCCGAGTGACCATCGGGCGAGCGTGACCATCACGTGAACGCGGGAGGGGCAGGTGGACACTCACCTGTTGCGCTCGACCGTCGTTAATGGCGCCCTGACCGCTAGCCTAATTGAAAAAGAGCTAATGAAAATGGCTCACCATGCTGGCAGAGAGCGATGGGGCCGACTGGCCCAGGGGCGATCCGCGCATCCGTACCAAATTCGAAGTTTCCGAACCTGAAATAGAAGAGAGAAAAAAAGGCAGGTTTTAGAACGGCAAACGAGAGCCCTATAGGCCAGCAATCGGTGACCAACGAAACGTTGACAAGATTGAGAATCGGATGAGCATTTGGGGAGACAGCGATCGCCCTTGAACTTGCAACGCCGCCGTTACTTTGGAACGATCCAGTCTAAATATGTAACTCGATGCATCCGCACAATGATCGATGTTATAACTGGTCAATTTGTTTCCCGTGCAGAATTGGTTGTCCACTAGGGCCTGAGTTTTTTTTTTTATAATTTGAAAATGTCCCGTTTATTTATAAAAAAAAAAAAGTAACTAAACTTGGGGAAAATAACGTTGTGCAACCTATGGTGCCCATATCCAGAGGTTTCATTGAGAGGAGACCTCCATTTCGGAGTTGAAACTGATGTCATAATGTCCCTGAAATGTGCCGTCCTATATCGACACTGGATACCAAATGAGGTCAAGTTGAAATCAAATTAACGTCACATTAAGAATATTTGGAGAAGCTCTTTTAATAAAACCAACAGGTTAGAAAAACGACAAACATAAGACGTCTTAAAATTCCAACGATAAATATTTCATTCAACCATCCCTCAAGTTTTACATAATTTGAAGTGTTAGCTTGGGTGCTCTAAATACAAATTAGATGCATAATTCAATCGTATTTATTTCAATAAAATGCATACTCAAAGAACAACATTTCCTTTTTAATTTGCATAACAAGCTGCATAACAACCACGAGCTGGCATACATAATAACGAGGAAATTAAAAATGTTTGATTTTAAAGTTTAATACTAAAAGACAACATTCCTTTTATAAACTTCAATATCATCTGAAACTGTCACATGCCGTTTTAAACGGGGGACACATTCGAACATTTAGCAGAGATTTTCTGGTCACCCCACTTTAATTCCCCTCGCGTATCTTGTGGCGCCATCTATCGCCTCCTTTCAGCAACAGATCATTTTCTTCGCACAACATTCAATTTAAAAGATTAGTCACGAGTTCGCGATAAAAAAGACAATAAAAAAACGCCTCAACTTTAAAACGGGTTCCACCCTTGTAAAACTCGCTTAGGCGGTTGAGTCACTGCATTGGGCGAAAAACATCAAATTATGCAGATGCTGGCTTTGTTTACAATTTGCGTTTGTCTTTGCTGTTGCCAATCGCGCCCTGGAGCGACGATAGGGGGCGCCACCACTTCCGCTAACGCGCAAGCTCCGTCTGATTAGCTAACTAATGATGCGAGTCAATCGTGGGTAATTAATCGCAACGTTCATAATCGCTCATCCGGCTCTAATGGCAGCGATTAGCGGCGCTAGCAGGAGGCTTGAAGCATCACGTGGGTGTGACGTCATCCCGCACCCCGGATATTTCCAGGGGGCTTCCTGCTCCATCAATGGATCTCGTTGTGCTAAAAAGTACAGCGCATTGCACTATTTATTCCACTGTCCTTGATTTTTTCCTCCTCATGAAACTGAGTTTTATCAAAGCTTTTGGATGTAGCAACGCCACTGGCGGCGCTGCAATCGCTGGGTCATTGGTTTGGTTGTCTTTGGCTGCATGTCAATACAACTGGTTTAAGTGGATGGCGATACCATGAGTTAAAATCCATCCTTGTGAGCTCGTTATTAATGCTTCTGAAAAATTTCGTGGAAATCGCACTTAAAATGAATTAGTTCCGCTGGAGTTTTTTTTAATGTTAACCTGTTTAGTGAGTCATCTCAGGAATTAAACAGCTGATTTGATGCCAATTTTATGCTAGTTTAAATTTGATTATATGATGTGATAGAAACATTAGCTATAGCGACAGCTAGAAATTGGGAAGCAAAATTTCGTAGAAAACTTATAAACGCAATTGATAAGTTTTAATAAATCTATTGACATGTGTTACTGATTCACAATAATTGAAATTATTATTATTATGATTTTATAGAAAAACTGGATGGCAAGTGACTGATTCTACCACACACTTTATCAAAAAAATAAATTCCTCTACGTCAGAAACAATTTTTTGATTTAGAATAACAAGCATAAAATGTTAAGAAGTTCATCATTTCGATGCTCTTTTTTAATGTTTTTAACTGCTTGCATATTCCACTAAGCACATGGCTTAATTTGACATTAAAATCTGTTGAACTCGTTCGATAACAAAAGCAAACCTATTCAGCTATAATAAAAAAAGTTTAAACAAAATTCATAACTTTTCAAATTTCAATTACAGGCTTATTTACCCCTTTTATACCATTTTGGGATTATTCTGTGATACACAGTAACACTTACAGCACATGTATGTAAAAGTAGCGCTCTGTGTTCTATTTTTCGCCACAGACTCGAATTTGCTACGTTTTTATGCTTTTTTCCAAGTTTGTTTTAAATTTTTTAATTGGTTTTGAACAGCTGTTGGCATCTTAAGAGCCATATTTTTCACCGGTCTGTGCTTAAAGACGTCGGGCATTAAACTGTTGTGAAAATAACTATTTTATAAATTATCCAACCATTGTGCCAAAAATAAACCCAGTAGATTTATCCTGATTACTGGTTAATGACTTAAGGATCTCAATTTGAAAGACCTTTTGAAGGACTTAGACGACCGGTACAGACTCCCTGCAATTAACTTTGCAGCTTTCCCCAGATTTAGTTTTTGAAAAAATTATGATTCAGAACCTCATTTGGAGCACAACTGACACAAATCACCCAGCTACCGATTCATCGTCGACTTCATTGGCTAGAAAACTTTCCAAGGACATAAGGGGCAACATGACATTGCGATACTCTTTACGTTCTTCCAAATCTCCCATCATAAACGCATTAGCGCTTACTTCTGACGACCATAAATAGACGCCATTCATTTAGTATTCTATTTTTAAAATTAATAATGAATTGTCTAAAAAGGTCGATTTGTTAACAACAACGCCACAAATGACTTTTTTTTAAATTACATGATCGAAAGACAGATGTTCTAAAAAGGCATCTTTTATTTTGACCTCAAATTATGCGGAGATCGGAGGCTATTTTAGAACGAAATTCGATGTCACTGCATGGAAATAAAGCTGCACAACAGAGTTCCCCCAGACCAATTGAAATAGAAAAATATATACATGCAAATGCAACGAATCTTAAAGAATTTAAAAAAACAATTCTTTATTTCAATAAATACAAGACTGATGGTCATGTCTTGATTTGGGTGTGAGTTACTAATAACTATAGCAATGGGGTCTACTGGATTAGGTGCTGCAAATTCCATGATTTCCCACGTCATTAAAATCTTTCAAAGCCATTAGAAGTTTCAACAATTTTTTTTCTTATAAAAAAATAGTTAGTTGCCCTTTCATTGTAAAGAGTAACATGTAGCGAATGCCCGGTGAAGTAAATCAATGGCAAATAATTCCATGAAGCAAAAGTCAATATCATGGCTTTTCCATGCCCTAATTTTTACTCCTTGACTTCTTACGCCTGCAGACTCCCCTTAAGCTACGTGAGAATAAATCGCTTTTCCCTGATTTTACCTGACTATTCCACGCCTTTCCAGGTCTGGGGAACACCGGTTAATAATATAGAACAGTACAGCATCTTTCGCTATTCAAAATGGAGTGCTATTTGTCCAACCAAATTCAGTGACGACATCTGAATTACTTATGCTACACGGGACAGGACCGGAGGATTGCGCAATCAGGACACTAATGGACTAAGGGACCGGGTGTCACGAACGGTCCGTAATAATTTCATCACCTTCACATCCATCATGAATCAATGACGCCCAACAAGGATCACACCCAGAAGGCCTGACCTCCTAAGAGCACATCCTTGTTTCAGGCCATGCAAAGACGACCAGACAACGGTCAGAGGGGTTAGACTGACCTGCGTGCGAAGGCGTTGGGCTGAGCGTGCCGATGGACAGGTGATGGGTGGCCGAAAAGGTGGCGAAGCTCTCGCGTCGACGCCGGACCTCCTCGGACACGGCGCGGTTGAAGGAGCGCGACTTCCGGTGCAGCCCGGAATGGATCCCGGAGTGCGTCAGGTAGTGGTGCAGGTGGACGGACGGGTGGTGGGCGTGGGGGAAGTCGTCGTCGCCGAGGCGGGCCGGTAGTGAAGTGGGCGCCGCCGCTGCGGGGGAAAGCGCTTCGGGCCCATGGTCAGAATGCTGAAAAAGACAAAAATATTCACATCAGGACATTGTCTGATTGGTGGGAAATTGAAGGCATTTCCAAATGATGTGACCATCGGCAGGTTGTCCACGTAATGATGTTTGTGCTTTTACGAATTTAAACGACAATCTTTGTTCTATTTTTATTTTTCTTAATCTACTGTCAGCAGACATCATTGTGAAATTGTGAATTTATCGTTGCTACTGGGATGTAGGAACCCATCAATTCCTATATATTGCTACCATGTTCCAAATAGCACATTACCAGCAAACTTGGAGCCTACATTCCTGCATGGTGCAACGAGAACAGGGTAGGTTTTTTAATTTTTTTTTTTTTGGCAGGGTTGGGTAAATTTGCTTTCACCCTTCAGCCATCTTGAAAACATTTAGAAGGCCCTCCTAAATGTTTATGTTGTTTCCAGTCACAATGTATTACCGTAAATGCCGCGACGTAGACATTTTACAAAAACGGTAACATTTTGCTCGTATTTAATAATTTTATGCAAGATTTCCTTAAAAATACTGGTCGTTAAGACGAATTTTTTGAAAACCGGTGATTAATTTTTGCATCTTTTCTAAACATAACTTGTTTAAAAATATTAAGAAAATGAATGTAACGCCATTAGTGTTTTTTTTTTCTAAATACAAAATGAATGTTTCCTCGTTTTCTATACACATGTGTCAATTTGTTTACAAATATTACAGAACATAATACAACGGAATAAGATTGCTTTTAAATATGATGCAATTTTACCCGATTTATACGTATTAAATTGTAAGATATTAGGATGGCAAGGTTTGTTTCGTTCCCTCGATTAAAAAGAGGCTACTGGCACTGACAGTGCAGAGGACAGTAGTACGACATGTGTTCGTGTGAAAAACATCTCTACCTAGAACATGCCCGTAAGGCCTAAACTGTCTTTCTGCATATTTGAAATACAACGAGTAGATTACAGCCTTCGATCAAACTTGTTCACAATCCTATCATGAAGCAAACAGAAGAGTTAAACGACAACAATCGTTCAGAAAACAAAACAATTCTACTTCCGAAACAGATAATCCGCATCCATATCTGGAGACATACAGGTGCCGGACAGATAGCCTTGCTGACATCCGCTGTCATTGCTGAAAAGCCTGAGAATAGCGTATCAAGATAGTAAGCTGGCCTTGGAAATGCTATTTTCGAGCCAGTAAATACTGTTCCAATAATATTAAGACAGTGACTGTCTGCAGTTTATTTGCTATGTAGGTAAACACTACTGACAACGGCGTCAGGGTTCCAACCAAAATTAAATTCGCAACTTCCCTGACACTTCCAAAGTTTTTGGAAAAAATTTCCTGACTTTTCCAGGTCATCCCAACTTCCCTGACAAATCCAGGTTTTCCAGGCATAAATTCCAGATCAGTGGGAACCCTGGACCGTAATTGCTCGAAAACAGCCAACACACTGTCCCGTCCTCACACCCCTAGACAAGTGCAGCCAGCACGACCGAAGACAGCACTTTCAACTGAGACAGTGTTTACAAAACCCAAAGCAAGGGACCAGGGACCAATTCACGGGACATAACTCCTACACGAGTGTCTCAACCACTGTCGTTTAGTTATCCGAGACCAAAACAAACTACTCACAGCGACACTTGCCAGCGCCGAATAGAGCGCCAGCTGCTTCCTGAACGCATTTTCGCACTGTCCGAAGCGCCGCTGGCGCCGCACAGGGGCGCCAGTTGGGATGTCCATGTTCAGGGCCGAAGTAACGGTCAACGAGCGGCCAAAGTCCTCATCGATAACGATGCCACTACTTGCAGGTTGCAACGGGAACTGCGCACTAACAGTGTATCCAAAATAAAATCAAGACACTGGCTTCAAACCAGTGAACAGAACTCAAGACTGCATCCAAATCCAGCAGTCACCAATTTGGCCTCCCAGCAATTCCACAGCTCAAAAATCCAGAATTTGACCAGAGTCCATTGCATACATGTCCTCCGGTCGGACCAAGAGCTCCATGGCACTCACGATCACCGACATCCAGCGAGTGAGCACAGTTCCAGTCCTCCATTCAAGTTGACTGGAGCTCGGAGACAAGAGGAACCCAGCTTGTCGACTGGCAGTCTTGAAGGGTGAAAGCTCTCAGCAGGGCTTTCATGGGGGCATCCGCTCCTCAGTACAGTCGGCTTCGGACTGAGCGGCAGGGAGACGTGGGCCAGGCCTTCGGCACCCTTGACCCAAAAGGCGTGAGTGGAAGCAGATTGGCAGGCGCTGAGGAGGCGCGAGGGAACTCCGACCTTGCGGAACTCGACACCGGCCGATTCGAAAGCCGAGCACGCTCCAACAACAAACGAGGGAGGGGTGCCAACAAACACCCTGTCCTTGGTCGGTGGACCGTAGCGCACCGACGGATCGAGTTAACGAACGGGGCAGCTCCGTTCAGGGCCACCGTGCGGCCCTCGGCGGATCGAGCAGTTCCCAGAATGGCCACCAGGGCCGGGGGATAAGGGGGGAGGGATCGGCAATTTCCGAATTTCAGGCATTGGTCGGGGTTTCTCGAACATAATTGTCAGTTTAAAAACAAAATTACCAAATGATGTCACAAAAAGCTAATATACCGGCCTGTCAACTTCTCTGCTATTAAGCTAACGGGAGATTCTTACGGACGATTTTTTTTAAACTACGGTTAATTATGCGTTAATTATAAGGTGGGTTTAAAAAAAAAATTCGAATAACCTTAAATATAAAATTGCCCATTGACGTCCTTTCACGAGTCATTTTTAACTAATATAACGGCCTGTTAAGTTAACGGGAGCGCTCAATTGGCATTTTTTTTAACCACGCTTAATTCTGATCGGTCTTTTTCAAAAATGTAAAAAAATATATTTCTGAATGACCTGAAATACACGCAGTATACATTGAGTTTTGACATCAAGTTTATCCACGGTTAATTCCGCGTTAAGCACTATAGCCTGCATTGTACTTTTTTTTTCTAAAAAGCATTTTCAGAAATTTTATATTGAACTTTGACGTCATTTTCGTGGTTAAAATACTATCTAATCACAATATTACCAATTGTACTTTTCTCAGTAAATAATTTTTATCTAATTTAACAACATGATGATAAACATTGGTGTATTGTCCTTTAAAGAAAAGAAAAAATCACCCGTTTAAAAACGTACTAAATGACGTCATTCACGAGCGAGCCTTACACGATAATGACATTCCCAACAACCATTACTCCTTCGTCACTTGTCAGTCGTACACGATCATGTTGCATTTACATCATTACTTTCAATTATTCCATTTCAGTTAACCTACTCCGTGTACAAGCAGATCACTAGTAATCACGTTCTCAAATTAATGTTATCGGTAACGATAGAGTAAGACCAGCAGTTTTTGGACAGTTTCCCAATCAACATGTTGTTAATTATAAATGAACTAACGTCACCATGACCATTTGTGGTACGTGGGAGTGGGTGTTTGCCCAATCTGGACGTTAATGGACTAAAGGGGGTATCAAAAAGTCCACTTCAAACCCTTTTCATTTTGAGAAAAAAAATGAAATTATGTGATTTTCTTATAGCACTTCCACTTAAAAAAAACCCTATGGGCATTCAAAACCGAATCATGTTTTCTAAAATGACTTTTCAGAACACACACCTTATCGTTTCAAGAAAAGTAAGCAGCGACGTCAGAAGCGACACTAATAAATATTGACCCGCTGTCTAGATGCGACGATGGTGCCAAAAATCAAGGTTTGGAAACAGCACGATTCTTGTAAATAACTGTTTTCACAATCGACTCACGACTCCAACAGGACTCGTTTTTTCCGCCCTTTAAATAAACCAAGTGTCAGCCATTTTGCCAGTCGACAAACGTCCCATAAACACTTTAGCAATAGCACACTCATTCAGAGTTTAATCAGAATTTCGAAAACAAGCCTGACTTTAACAAACAAGCAAGAAAAAGAAAGGCACACATGCCAAGATGGCGGCAAGGTCCAAAGACGGCGTCGAAATCAGGCCAAAAATACTTTTTCTGATATTTAAACAGACTTCGAAACACTGACCAGATGTTTACCAGAATAACTGGGATTAACGCGTAGATGTCGTGCCCATCATTGGGTCATCAATTGCAACTCGTGTTTACGACCCATGAGATTTAAAAAAAAAATAAAGCCTGTGTCATTTCCAATAAGTAAACGTAAGTAAGTGCTTAAAGGATAAACAACATTTAAACGTATTTCACAATAAACAAGTCAGACATGAAAAGGAGAGAGAACATGTTTGTCCAGAATGGTTTTTGGCACATTTTTCGCCATTCTTGCACAAAAATTAATGGTAAGCTTTTGTTTCTAAAGGTCAATCTTGTGATAAGCTTCCGCAAACATCTCTAAAAAGCCAGAAATATTTTCAAGTTCACTGTCATTAAGTACAACAATCTCTGAGAAATTACTAAAAAGAATAACATTAATTATTAAAGCGCATGTACTTTACAACCTTGCTTCACTTCAATTCTCACTTTGAAACACGTTTCGAGGTTTTTTAATTAATTTTAAACTCGAATTTGATTTATTTATACAGGGTGTCTATGGGGTTGGTAACTCGGGAATTGAGTTGGATTTTTCGTCGAAAAACGGCATATAAATTACAGCCCAAGTTCGAAACCTGGCCCTCATTTTGGATTTCGTGTTACACAGTTATTTTTTCAAGGCGAATGCTGGAACGATTTCTATTTAATGACTCGTTCAGGAAGCCTAGAGGCCTGGTGTGTTTTTGCCCCTGGAAATCCTGGAAATATACAGGAATTACTTTCTCGATTCTGGAAATTTCAAGTTCATATTCGTCAAAAAAAAACGGTCAACAGATGACACCCTGCAAATAACAGACACTAACCGTTAGATGTCGGCCCTTGAAATAAAACATCACTCAGTGTGACCAGACAGCTTTGCTACTATAACATCTGCGGAGTGCGGACTAACTACAGACAGACTGTCCATAAAACTTATTCAGCCATACAAATTGTTTAATAATAAACATGAGCATGTTATTTTATGTCCTGAAGAGGGAATATAGTCCTGGATATTCTTAGAGATATACTGTCATTCTGAAATTAATGCGTAGCAGAAAATCTGTTTAAACAACTGTCTCTAGTTGCAGCAAGATGAGTTCACAGACTGTTCAAAAAAGATGCCCACAAAATGGGAGTTACATCCACGCTACGAAGGAACCACAACCACCGACAACCTTTTCGCCCTCGTACCCACAATATGACGTCATTCGCCCCTACGTGCCGAAACTGGCGAGCACGTGACGCCATGGGCGAACGTCCGTTTTATGGCGACTGCAAACCACTCCGAACCACTGTTTTGGCAGGCCTGCGTTTTACGAGAGGTGTTAGCATTTCGCCTCTAATCGAACCTCCGAATTGATTAACCTTTCGTGTTCACGCTGTTTTACAAGCGATTGCCTTTCAATAACACCAGGTCAGGATTGAAAATCAGAAAAAAAAAGGGGGGGGGGGGGAAGAAACAAAACCGATAAGACGACCTTAACATCGATTCCCCCCAAAAGCGGCCGTAAATTCGAGACCGATGCGGAATCGCTCGTTTTCACCCCGAAAATGGCGTTTTAGGAGTTGTTTTGGCGGCCGAAAAAAAGACTTAAAAATCAATCGACGGACGAGATCGAGGGTTGCTCCTCGATTAAAACGCAATTCCACCCGAGCTCGATAAAAAAATAATAATAAAAAAGCAGCTTAATGTGTCGAGCAGATTGCGGCTCGGCGAGACAAAGATGGGGTTAATCCCGAAAATCAGAAATAAAAGTAGGCGGAACAATTTCGGAGTTAAATTTAAAAAAAGAACATGTTTTCGTTACCTGGAGCGACCAGCCCCACAGAACGATTTTTATAGGTCGTTTATTTATTAAGAAAAAAAATCACGTGGAATCCTTGGAAAATTTAATCAAATTATTTTTATCATAAATGAATCGGTCACTTTCTAATAAAAAACAAAACCATCGTTTATTATTAAAATGTCCGGTTTAGTTACAAAACGTCCGCATTTTCGAAAAGTTTCATTTGGATTTTTCTTGGCTATTTGATTTGCATCATAAACGAATCGGCCATTTTCAAGTAATGCTCAAATAATGCTCCGTTTATTTGCAACCCCCAACCCGGTGGGGATTGGATTTTGAAACATGTCCTTGTTTGATTATTTATTTATATAAAGCGGGATATTATTACAACAGATTTTCAAAAAGAAAAACATTTAATCGGATTTTGATTCATTTTTCCCTGATTATTTTATTGTTTTACATTAACTAAACGGACAACCAATTTTTTCACATCGGAAGAAGTATTTGTGCAGTAATAGATAATAAATGCCTAATAAATTTGATTTATATCTGTACCGTATGAAATTTAGCACCTGACGAAGCCGTGTATGATGCAAAACGTCGAGTTTTACGAAAACGAAAAATTGACCGAGCTTATTTAAACATTTGCCAGAACTACGTTTGAAGTAATGCAAAGTAATTCAAATAAAATCATTCTGTAGCATTTACGAGTCAAACAACCACCGTGTTGATTCGAGTATTTGCGAAATTTTCGTCTTCAATACATAGGCTAGTTACCAAATTTAAACAGTTAGCCCTCAGCAATTTGTTCTTAAATATTCGTAAACGATTGCCATCTTTGATGACCTCTCAGGCAATGGCCAACCAGATTAATCAGCCTTCTGTAAATTTGCAGCCAGTTATCAATGATGAAATTTCCCAAACTATCAGGATAGTTTCGATAGTCGCCATTTGAATAAGATAAAGTCTTGGTTACCAATCAAACATTTCTTATATCAAGGTCTAAGGTTATTATTACAAAATCAGACTTTTATTAGACTTAAGTATCCATGTCATATGCAACCCATGAAGATGGGGCCTTCTTTAAAGTTCTTTTCACATCGTTTGATTTTAGGGCAGTGAAAACTTGTTTTTGGACCGAGGGGCATTTTTTGACACAATAAGACAATTTTATTTATTTATGGAAACGATAGCGAGTTTATTTTTAGCTTCATAGAGAGGCATCCAGTTTGAAAAATTCGTTTTAAAAACGACGCCTTTCGATTCCGATGTTGTTGAAGCTTTTTTTCTTAAATTTTTAGAGGTTTGAGGTTTGAGTGCGTTAAATAATTCTAAGAACAGAAATATCGTTGAAAGACATTCAACGAATGTTAAAATGTAATTTGGAAAATCAATATATCGAGACCATCGAATAAAAAATAAAATTGAAATAAAATCGAAATATTAATTTCTAAAAATCAATGCAGATCTTAAACGCAGTATCATCAAGAAGGTGCCAGTGTTGTAAGGCATGTGACGCCATTTCTGGACCACTTTTTCCAAAACATTTTATTAAATATTTAGCACTTCAACCAGGGAAGCCGTATTACTATTCCACTTTATTTCGAGCATAACACACTCCGATTCATTTTTCAGCAGATATAAAATCATTAAAATCCAACATCATGTGCTACCCTGGTAAACAAACATTTTGCATATTTTAACATTGACATATTTTTTCAAAATATACGAAATTAACAAAATCTATTAACAGATGCCATGTATGCCAAAACATTTCTAGCTGGGTTTTTTCTTGTTGTTGACAAACATGAAACTTTTACTGTTTAAAAAAGGGTTTAGTGATTTTTAAATTAATTTTACAGCTTATCCCAACCACTATTGCATTTTTTTCCCGATTTGTTTAGTACGAATAAAATATATATAAAGATGAAATATTTAATTTACAGGATACGATTTATTTGCAGCTGTTGTTTTTAATAATTTATGTGAACTCATTGATGACAACGCTAAGTACACACAAGCCATACTCATGAAATATACGTTTTAAAACCAGATAAATTTTATTAGCGAATGCACTGAAGCGAATTCAATGATAATAAATAAAAATATTTACTCCTTTTTTAATGTGGGTAGACACATGGCCACCTTTAATAAACCTTGCAGTGAGCTGCTAATTAAGGTCAATTAGGTCACTCGGGGTTTCCAAACAAGGGAAATTATTTCCATTTTCACTTTGGATGAACGAAGGTGAATCTGGTTTCCAACGGAAAAACCAGTTTCAGCAATGGAATAGTTATTATTATAACATTGCTGCTTTTGCTGCTGAATTCATTATCATCTGTTTTTCGAGTTTTCAATTTCACTAAACCAAAATGGCGACACCCCGATTTAAATGCGAACGCTGCTGCGACTGCCATAAGTTGTAATCTTCGCAGAATTTCTGCTATTTTACCAGGCTGTTGGCAAAGACACATAACAATCTGGCATCCGCAAGCAATTCTAGAATTTCTGGCACTTTTAACACGTTTGTTTACTGAAGGTTATTTAAAGAGACCACCACAATAACAAGTAGGAACACTCGTATTTAGATGTCCTTAGTTTGATAGAAACCACCTTTTTTGCGCACGTTCACTAAACCATGCTCTAAAGCTGATGTTTGTCATCCTAGAAAGGTTCCTCTAACCGTTAACCTCTGTTCACCACAACAAGGTTGGTCAAGAAATCATGTTTTGGAACCAAAGTGCGTTCACACAAGGGACGGAATCAAAGTTCTACCTAATGAAGAACCACATATCACCAAGACATGTGAAGAACCACATATCTCCAAAGCAATCTGTAGAACCACACCTCTTCATGGCAATCTGAAGAACCACATCTCAACAAAGACAAACCAAAGAACAGCATCTTACCAAGGCAAACTGTAGAGCAACATCTCACCAAGGCAAGTGTTGGAACCAAAGCTCACCAAGACAAAACGAAGAACTTAAATTAAAATATAGTCTGCAGATCACGATTTCAACTGCATCAGTTTGCATGCAACTACCACAGCTCAATAAATTGAGGTCATCGAAAACAAAATCGCATAAAGCAGAATTATGAACTAAGTATAGGTCTCATAAACCGCTGAATAACTCGGCTTGATGGATTACACCCCAACCACATGACATGTCCTTGTTGCCATTAAGAGTAATGAGTTCAATAAGTTAAGGCCATTGCAAAAAACACCTCACAAAAAAAAGCAGAATTTCATTTCACCAACTCCTGTTCGTTAAACCATCCCTCAGGCAGCGCTAAAGCAAGACTTGGCGGCCGGATACAGGTGACCAATGCCCATTTCCTTCCCAGATCTCGGTGCGTCCAGCCGGCGTGGGCGACAGGTGGCGCCCTCCCGAACTGGTTTGCGGGGCTGCGAAATTTGGGCCACGTACTTCCTAGTGCGCGTGGGAGGACCCCGTGACCTTACAAGGCACGGCCGTCTCGAACGAATACAAATCGTGAGAAAATACTCCAATTTAATTGGTCCACCCATCTTCCACTTCTGGACTGCGGTCGTTCGCAGGGATCGCCCACGGGCCGCGACGCCCCGGCTTAATATGGGCTAAGTGAAGCCGCATCCGGAACCCGACGGGATTCGGGCTTCGGGGTCAGTGTCCCCCTGCGCGCCCGCAGACGCATCTCGCACGGGGTCAAGGAGAGTGACTCACGCGCAGGAATTCGGATGGCCGTCCGAAAACTTTCCCCCGCAAATTTTAAAGGTTTTCTGGAGCTCATGCACGGCTGCTCATCGACGCAAGCGCCATCTATGACGCGCTTTGTGCAACAATTAACAATAAATAAAACCCTATTTTAAGCAGTCATAAACATTCATTTAAGATAATGTAAATGTATTGGCATTTTAGCTGATGAAACTTTCCCTAAATGTTCCGTGAAAATTTGATATTTTCCTTACTTATGCATGACAAGGTGAAATTTCACTAACTTTGCCAGGTTTTTACTACTTCTATGACAATTCTACGTTTTTGGAAAACTTTCCGTCTTTATCCGAAATATTTATAGAATGCAACGGAAACAAAATTTGCCAATCTTCCATACGTACATTTATCATATCAAAATTTACAAACGTGCAATGTAAGGTGGCGGAATCCCTTATTATTGAATAAGGGCCGGTTGCACCATTGCAGGTTATCTGAGGTTACCTATAGCCACAAGTTACCCTAAGTGTTTATTGGAACCATTTTACTGTAGGGATTTTGAACCCAGGTTAAAATGGAGATGGGTCGATGCATCTGGGAGCTCCGGGAAAATGTCATTATATTATTACAAACCTTAGGTTAACCCTGCCTAGTAGCTGAGTTAAAGTTGTGACCTGCTTGAGCGTCACGGTACATTCCCAAATAATTTGACTAAGGGTCAT
>JAQIXS010001559.1:0-28974 GCA_034700785.1 Rossiulus vilnensis | reverse complement strand
ATTGCAATCAATAAATCATTTGTCTTTCCTGAAGATTATTGTGTGCATGTAACATTCAACGACAACACAACTGTACACAGTCTCATGTAAACGTATATGTTCCGTTCCAAGCCAAAAAATAAAATAAAAATGCGCTTAAATGGTTACTTAAAAATGTATATATTTATTAGTTTTTAATACCACCATTTAAAACCTTCGAAGCCCTTGGCACTATTACTTTTAGAGGTCTATGAGTCCAATATGTTTGCTCATGGCCTGTGTAACCGATGTTTGCTTATTTTTATGGTAACTCCATCATTGGCATGCATAACAATGATATGTAATGTATATACTGTAAATATCATTAAACCTCAAGCCATACAATTCTTGTTGACAGCTATTCTTTTCCCTCGTACGACTTGCTCGATAAGTAAATAATAAGGTCCAAAGTGAAGCGTGGGCCAACAAAACGTGGAAGAAAACGTTTCCAATCATTTTCGCGTTTATTTATGGAAATTAGTGAGCGAAGAAAAGTTGTCTGCTATTGTCATGTGTTTATTTATAAAACTGGGATAGCTTTCCAAGTGCATAACAATTACGTTGGGGTATTTCAATGACATCATCGCACGTACCACCTGGCGGCGAGTCACCGAAACACAAAAAAATCGAATTTTGGGTTTCAATCAAGCCGAAATCAGAGTTTTGTGATTCATTAAATCGCGACCAGTTACGATGGGAGTGTTTTCATCTTTTAGCAACGCTTTTGTCACTTTGCAACAGCATCGGAGCGGTGAACGTGTGCGTCGTCGATGTCTCGCGGTATTGAACAACAGGCCTTCTCACTTCAAACGCCGTTTGGTGGTAAAAGCGGCGTGCATCTTCCGCTGTTTTTCTGCATTCAATCGCAACCTTAATAATAATCAATTTGTTTGACTAGTAATTAGGCAGTTGCTCAAGTGGCGTTCTTTTGTTGCGGCCTGGTTTCCTGCACGCAATCTTTATGCACGGAAATCGCCGCTTGCTTTGATTTACTTGTACAGCGGTTCCCAAAAAGCAGTATCAGGACCAAATGGGAAAATTCCCTGGTGGAAACATCAATATATATATAGTGGAACCCCGATTTCACGTGTTTCATGGGACCAGCGGTAAAAAACATACGAAACGGGAAAACGTAAAATCGGGGTTTAAAATAATCTAAGCATATTGTTCAAAAATTGATACTTAGGCCTACTGGATGAACTAGTGGAAAAAATGTGTAATCTTTACTTGTTTTTTTGCTTTTAGGTACAATTTCAACTACAACACGTTCAATACTAAACATTTTTCGCAAATTTGCTTCTTGGTTTACATTCGAAGCTAAAAATTGTTTCAGAGTTTTTCAGAGTGTTTCAGAGAGAAAGAAAACTAGAAAAAGTTTGTGTGAACCTTGTGAAGAAAAAATTATTTTTATGTTTTCTTTGGAAAAAAAACGTATTAAGCGGGATTTTCTGAAAAGAGGTGACGTAAAATCCGGGATATTTTAACATTATTGGTATAGGCAATTTTCAGGGACCAGTAGAAAATGACGTGCGAAGCGGGATAACGTACGAAACGGACAACGTAAAATCGGGGTTCCACTGTAATAGTAGTTATGGTATGGAACATAGTTTCAAATATAAATAAATATTCCACCGGAAATAAATCTTATCCAAGTCGCACTTTAATTAGCTAGTCCCGTAGCACTAAGTTGAAATCGCTACAACGTCCAATGCCCTAGACTAGAGGACCCATTAGTTGCTGAATGGTGAAGCTGAGTTGTTCACGCTGAATTTGTGCACTCAAAACACTAAATTTATATCAATCTCTTAGCTACATTTCCTTGCGCTGATTGATGATGAATATGTGGTTATTTTATTCTATTATGTGGACATCACAGTAATGTGAATGACATTTTGGATGGATTTATTTGCGTGCAGTTCTTAACTTTATGGCCATTAAGTTGAAAGTTGCATTTCTTCTCTCTTACACGCCTTCTTTAAAATATTCATGGGATAGTGCTCGACTAAGCATATACTGTACATGTAATTCTATGCTATATGCAGCATCCAATTCTTTTGCAAACAATCATCAAATCAGGATAAATTACAACATAGGTGATTATGTCGTGGTATGAAAATTAGCAATCACTGTTTGCTCTTCTGTTATAATGGGAAGCTCTTCTTTGGGTTCGTTCTGCTGTTTCAATTTTGGTCCTTTCTGTTGTTATTTATTCTCAACAGTAACAGACTTTGTTGAATATTTTATTTTCATGTAATTTAATTGACGCGTGTTTTACCGCACATCAAATTAAGCGCGATTAAAGTGAATTGCATTTACTTCAAATAAAGCTCATTAGCGGTAAACTCATGGTTGGTTTATACTCGTGAAATTTTGGATTACGAATGAATGAATGCTTGAATGAAAACCAATTTCATTTGACTGGAGATAAATATTTATTTTAACGCTCGTATTCTCACTGCATAACAGCGTACTCCTAAATTTATGCCTAGAACTGTATATATTTCTATCATTTCTTACCTTCTAGATTAATTGCTTGAAATGTTGGTGTCTTACTTTGAAGCGTGATGCCTTTTTCAACCTTTTATCTTCTTTTCGCTTACAAGCTGCACACTACAAGTTGAAATACAATTTGATTGTGTATACGGTAAGCAATTACTTAAAACACCGATTCACTCTAGCTCTTTCTACCAAAATCATTTAATTTCGGCTCTTTCGTCACCGTCAACATTTCTGCTGCAATAAATGCAGCACAGCTATGTCTGATGGCAATAAAGACTATCGCTCTTCTTTTCGATTGGCCTACTTTGCTGCCTGCCTCTTTTGTGATCTTGTGTTATGTGCACAATTTGCGAACAGTGCAAAAAATCCTAATCGAATAAAATCCGTTACTCGCGAAGAACCAGCTACGCGTGTCTATTTCTAATTCTGGCACTTTGATATCATCAGGAATTAATTGTTAATAAATCATCACAGCAGAAGGATTTTAATGAACACTGCGTGAACAATCACTCAACTTTCATGCGCAAAATTGCCTTCAATCGCTGAGAGGATCCCTTCTTAGAAGGGCTGACAAATAACAATGAATGAAACTTGATGAGCGAATGCAACTTTGCTGACATCTAATTATGTCTTTCAGAAGTATGCAGGCTCGGATTCATCGTTTTTTCGAATATTTGTATGCGAACCAAATGCACTTAATAGCTGAATGCTATCAAATGTGTATTCGAAAAACTAGTTTATGAATTTTCTACAGTAGGCCTACAATATCAGTTCTGAAGACTTGAACAATCTCATCCTGTATATCAAATATTTCGTGTAAGATTTTTTTCTCAGAAAAAATTGTAGATCTGCATTACGTTTGAACATCATTTTGAAATACAAGTGCATGAATGTATATATGTAAAAAACTGACATGCGAGCTCATTGCGCAATACATTGTTACAGTGAAATTCTTTTTGTGGTCGTTTACCCTTGCCTAATTTATGTATTCAAGTTATCATTAAATTATTGAAAGTGACATTTCTTCCTCTCCTCTATAGCTGACTGCTGGTCTATTGATAATCTTAAAATGTCAGTTTTATAGACAGTTTAATGGACCAAAAAAAGATGTGCCTCCCTGGCACAGCATTAAATCATAAATCACATGGACGTGTTGTGCATCCGTAGAGACGATGGCAAAAAGTTGAAGGGTATTTTAGGATTCTTTTTCGGTTTCTGTTCGCTTTGCTACATTTTAAGAAAAAACACGCCAACCATGAAAGATGGTTGACCTGCGGATGATACATCTCATGACGTCTTTGCAGTGTAATAAGTATGGGCGCTGAAGTATACATTTGCTTATCAGCAATGTATAGGCCTATTGGGGCATTGTTTAGTGCCGCTAGTGCATGGACATAACGAACTTAGGAATAAGCGTATCCTGAAAGGCGTTGTTAATTATGTCTATAAGATTGGAACTATTGAAGTGTTGCGCATATCAACGCAGAAAAAGACACTCAGAATAATCGCATTTCATTAAGTTGTATCGCAATTAATGCTCATAGTCTGTTGTTGTTGCTCTTCTAGATTCCCGTTTCAGAGTGCCCTTCCCATGTTGATTCTGTTCAAGGGCCAACCTACATCAGTTTTATTGGTTATGCGAATTGGCGTCATCTAAGTTCGCTTATACTTGTTTCTTCTCTATATCCACGAATTGTTTGCCTAGTTCTTAAGAAGATTGTTTGTCCTCCCTCGCGCGATTGCATATGAAAAACTATTGTGTTTACGCCTGACATCAACGATCGATCATAGTCGAGTTGAAATCGGAATCCCATATCTTACGAAAAGTGGTTCATAAATCTTTTATCATGAAAAATGATATCAGCGATTTTTATGCCAAGAGTGGCTCATGAATATGAAATGACCGGAATCCGAATGCCGGACATTCTCCCACATACCAGAAGCTTTTTTGCAGGCAAATTTTGGACGGTAATTGTGTCATTGATTTTTCAATAATTTCCCTATCTAACAGAACCATTTGCGTACATTTCGCATGTTTTATGCACATAAAACTTGTCTGATTTACAGCATTTATTTTCGTACTGTTGACCGTCGATTCAGCAAGGTCATATTGCGGATCTTGTTTTGTCCCTGGGCGATAATAACTATCGATTTGGTAATCTATTTATAGATCGGAGCACATGTGGCCTCCGCTGCTTCGCAGCCAGTTTCCGGGTCTCATTGGCCTGTTCAAGTGCAACAGCCCTACAAAATCGAACCTAAACCTATTCAGAGATGCTATACATGTACAGTATGTCTCCTTTCCAAAACGATGGTTGGTAGTTGGCTTGGTTAGTCTGATTTACGTCTTCCAGTTTAGTGGATTTGAATGGATCACTGAATGGGGGTGGTTACTGTATATGAAAACGTCAACATTTATTTATTGAAAGGTAGTACCATATTCTTAAGAAAAACAATCGTTAGCCTAATGTTCGTGTAACTTGTAAAATGCACTGTAATTGGATATGTTTCGAAATATCGTAAAAGAGCCACTAAACAAGCCATGTATAAAATATTGTAGACACCAGCAAAAGTCATAAAGTAAGGAAAACAGCTGTATGGCATGTGAATAACGCTCTCTGATATTTTGACTTTAACAAAATATTTGGTTATTTGTTTTATGTTTATCTTTGTGATCGGTTATTTCAAACATCATTCAGTACAAATCAATATACACTGTATATTGTGATGCGACGTTTTTAACTCATTCCATCTCTATTTTCTATCTCCATGCCCTTTCATTTGTTAAATGTTGCGGATTATTTTTTTAGGAATTCAAATTGAAAACGTCGACTTGCAAGATTATTTAAACCCAGATTTTTATCCATTGGCAAAGTATTGTAATGACATTTCTGAAAACATTTTCTTAGAATTCATTACTTGGTAAAGATTTATGCACTGTATATACGGTAAAAGGTTTTATATACCTTATTGCAGAAAAAACTTGAAGCCGCTCACAAACGTCTTTTAATAGCAACCATTGAGCTCGATTTTTATAAAAGGTCTAATTCAGATTCAAAGGATGCATTGAAGATAAATATCAGAAACAAATACAAAGATCAATATCGACTTAGAAAATACATTTTATGCTGCATTTTCCAGCAAGATCTTTTTGACTCCCGTTATACAAGTTGAAGATGTGCTTTACATTTGCTGATTTTTCCAAAGGTAATGTATAGCAATAAAAGAGGAAAATCCAATCCATATGATGCTTCAATGCCATTTCCCCATAAATAAGACAAAAAGGGCAGAAATTTGATCGTGCTGAAGTAATCTCCAAAGGGAAGATAAAATTCGCGAGTCATCGCGCGGCAATAAAATGCGCTGAAATCCTTCAGCTTTTTAATTTATGAGATTCAAATAATAGCCTGTAAACTACAGAAGAACTTCTGTAAGTTGACCACCCAAGGGACTGTAGCAAACTGGTCAACATATGGAACGCAGCTTTTAATGGAACAGGATTTTAATTCCGTGAAGTACATGTGTGCATTTCCTGTCGACAGTAATCATTCATTTTTTGGAAAAAATGTCAATCTTGGTCTGTGTCCTAAGGAGAAAGCCCTCTCAACACTGGCTGCTCTATCAGCATATCTAGACCTTAAATGTTCATAAGACAGTACCAGTATTGCTATCAAATTCTGCGATGTTTTAAATTCAATTTAACCTCTACGGAGACAATTACTGTTCAAGTAATGTTGTAAGCAGGCAATAAATTTAATCATTCATGACTTTACATGTTGACACCATGTTGGTCAGTATACAGAGTAAATTACTATTGCCGTAGTCCAAGTGGTCAACATACAACATACGGTGGTCAATATGTAGAGGACGTCTTCCATTGAGTTAATGTGGTGACTGTGCGGTCAGTTAAAATGTGGTCAACTTAGGGAGATGGTTAACTTTGGAGGTTCTACCGTAATATGTTTAGACACGGGCATATCATAGCGTTGGAATTACTCGTACGAATGAAAATGCGGTTGTTTTTCATTTTAAACTTAATTTGTTACGCAATTTAGTGCTATAAAATTATCCCTTTATAATGAATGCATCGTGTAACTAATATACGTAATGGTGTTTTAAATGAAAGCAGAAAATATGCGTATTTTATATCAGCGAGAAAGCAGTGTTCATCAGCTGAGATTCGCTATTATAATAGAGCAAATTTTGTCTAACGAGAACTTCACTTCCTTAGTTGATTAAGGTAGAACGACAGTTGAACAGTAAGATGGAAATTAGCTAATAATGAAGAAATAGTCTTCGCATGGTAAGAAATTCCTTTTATCCGTAAATGGGCCGTAAGTATGGGCGCTGTACCTGGAAGGCTTATTTTCAAACAACGATTTAATTTCGGACACCCTGTAGCGAACTATCCGGCTTCTGAACTTATAGCAATTACAATTTATTGCGGAAGATGCGCACTTCCTACTGAGCTATTTTCTGTTCCATTTCATGGCCACTCATTTTGTGCATTTCCAGCTTCCTATTTCAGGCGCGCCTCTCCATTATTTATGTAGCTGCAGCGTTTTCGCTGGCATTATAATGATTGGCCATTTTAGATTGCTGGCTATCACTGCCAATAAGCCAAGCATTGCGAATGATGGCAATTGACAGACGAAACGTTAAAGGCTTATTGGCACCTTGATATTGATAGCGATTAAGTAGGAATTTTGAGTAATTGCCTGTCACTTTATTGCGAGATGGTGCAAGATAAACGTTACTTGTGACGAAAATGTGAACAAGTACTAATCTCAATCTTCTGACGTAGGTAATTCATGGAATTGTCGATGAATTTTCTCACATTTGAACGAGATTATTTGCAAGTATATCGCAAAAGTAATGTAGGCTTCGATATCTTTCAGAATTAAAATTGTGAGCAAGAACGATTCATTATCATACGGACAAGACTGAGAATGCTTACTGAAATACTGTGTCGTTCATTTGTGTAGACGCAATTTTCGCCCCTAATCAGAAATTCCCTCGATGGAAAAGGTGGATGTGCCATATATAAACATATGACTTAATCCGTTTATGTTCAGACCAGAAGTTGGCCATAAATGCACCTCTATAGCGGTTGATATTTTACGTGTTTACATACAGTATGACTATATATGCCAACAGATTTACAGAAATGGTCATACATCTTTTACTAGCATGGACATATGTCCATACCTGGAAAAGAAAATAGATTAACATATTAGATTAACTAATTATATTAACTTAAAGAAGTGAGCAGTAATGAGATTGCCTTTAGTAGAAAATCGATTATTTTCCACGTACATGTATGGCCAAGTATACATCCATATATAGGCGTACATGTATCTAAAGTTTCCATGTTTGGTGATGTCAATATACATGTATAGCCAAATACGGCTCATACTTGGTCAGTTATACTCTGTCCACACCAAAAATGGAATCAAAATTCGACGGAATTGCTCCCGTTTACACCAACAAATTGTATCTTTATTCGCCTCCCAATCACGATTCGATTTGTTGGTGTGAACAGGCTATTACTGTATGTTCAGTATAACACCATACGACGTGTATGACCATATTAACTTTTCCACTCAAATCAGGATGCAGAATAATTGAAAAGAAATTTTGTCAATGTTTTCGTTATCAGTAATTATTAGTTGGCATAAATCATTCTTACCATCGTAACAATTCAAATCAATTCATTTTGTTGTGTTTCACACATTTGCCTATTCTATTTTCGTTTACAAAACACGTTCATTAACAGTCTCTCGCAGACCTCATCTGCTCGGTCCCAATGTGAGAGACACGAACTGCATTCACCATCATTTCGCAATTACTTCAGGGAAATAGTACAGTAAAAAGGAGCCTCCATCAAGAATTGAATATCAGCTCGTTGGGAGCTTTCGTGCTTTTCAATTTGCATTTTAATTCAGCTCGGTGAATAGCGTTCGTGCAACAAAAGTTAAGCCACGCCCCTTAAAAAATGAAAAACTAGTTGCGTCATTTTCTCACGTGATTTCGGTGCACCAAGGGTTTACCATGAAATGAGAATCGGCTTGTTGAAAGATTAGACTCGATGATGAATCTTGAAGCTAAAAATAGCGCCGCCAGAAGCAAGCTCGGTTAAATCCGAATTATCGGGCAATCACACAAAGCATTGGTGCAATGCGGTATTGATGAAATTAGGGCGGAGAGAATCGAAATTTACGATTTCTTTATAACCTTCAAAAGCCGTTTCTTATATCTTTGAACTTTTCGAAATCTGTCAACCGAGAATACAAAGCCAGATGGACCAATTGTTAGTTTTTATCGAGAATCTTAGTACATGTAGAGAGGACATCTTTCTCGTTCGCAACCAGCATATTTGAGATATTCAAACCTTTTTTTTTCACATATGGCTCTTGTTATCTGGGGTGAAAACTTCTGGAAGCCATTTCTTTCGTTGTCCAGTCTTTGGAGAGCTTTTAAACCCATTCGCTTGTTCAAACGTTGTCTTTGTTTACGTTAGATTCCGCCAGGAATTGCTGTGCGTTTTAAATTCGATTGGTGTTACGTATGTGGAGTTTTAGACCCACTAGGTACAAATGATAATTACCACAATAATTGGCTCCATGGGCTAGTATGATAAATATACATGCCGATTTGCAGTCTTCAAGGTGAACTTCTCAATATTGTCGATTCTACAATCCACAGTGTACATGTATAATGAAAGCCCTATCATAGTTTGCTACGTTTAACGAAGATTAATATCGAAAGCTGATGCTAACCTCGCTAAATGTAAAAACATCGTTAATTGATCAATGTCCAACAAATAAAACGTTCATATTTGTTAATTATACAAGCTCAACTACTAGCATTAGTGACAGGGAGAAAAAAAGCAATTAGAACTACTTTTAGTTGTATTATTTCGATATGAACTAAAATAATCAAAATAATTTCCCTCCAAGTCAACTTGTTTTCTCTAGAGATAGAAAGAAAATTTTCTTAATTGAATGAATAGTTTTGGATCAAATCAATACTAAAATATGTAATTGTGCTTTAGCGACCAATGTTTTTACATATAACGCTTCATTTAGAACATTTTGCATACATTGTTATAACTAACGATGCAAGGCTTTGAAATAAAGTTGGATATATTTTTAATATTGCAGACTAATACTGTAAATATACTATGTGGTGCCATTTCATTATCTTAGCTCACACGTCTTTGTGAATATATTTTAAACGCTTATTTGGCGGATTTACCAAATTGGTCCCGCGAATTGAACGCACGCAATATTGAAAATCGTTATTCGCAAACGTAGGTCGTCATTTCCTCGTATTAATTATTTATTGCCAATCTGCCATGCAATGCATGCATGCAGGATCATATACGCTGTATTGTATACTATGTACTTAACTGTAACCTTATAATACTGTTTGATAATTATTTTGCTAAGCGTGGAATGGGGGAATGGTTTACCTGCTTTTACATACGATTTGACCTATGATTGATTAAGACCTTTAAATGTAGGAAATTTCTTTTAAGAAATATACAGTGGTATACAGACAAGTTTTTTTCTACATTTTGTTTAAAACAAATTAATTTTAAGTAAAGCGTTGAACAGCAGAGATGCTGTATTGACAAACGAGGTAGTCTACTTTTATCATTTTTCCAATAATTGGGTCCAAGGCTTTTGTTAAAGGTCTTTGCATCACGTTAATGTTAGTTCGAAACAATAAGAGCTACACCCTAATAGCAAAATGCAATTATAGCATAACCATATCATCAGTTCATGACTTCCCATCAAAACGATGCGAACAAACAAGATACATGTATCTGTTTAATATCACTGCCCATCTGCAGCTCTATATATGCGTGCCGGCAATTTCACTGGGTTTCATCTCATTAATTGATATTTAATACACTTGTATTTAAAGTCTGTGAGGATTTGCTATGTTGTTCACAATTTTGTCGATGCGCATACTTCTTTGAAAATCAAAAATGTTTTCTACTCCAATATGTTTTATTAACTGATAAGATCTCATTTCACCGTATAAGCTTTATATAAAAGCAGTAAATGTGATCAAATAAGAGCATGGTAATTTTCTCATATGGAAATCGATATTTCATTATTTACAAGTTACATGTACGTGTATATTATCAACTGGCTTGCACATGCATTTCAGCTATATTTCAGAAACCACGATGTGGCGAAATGTTTCCAAAATAAATTTGAACATGCACACTAATATAAAAATGTGTATACAAAAGTATTTTACTTAGCGTCACTCTCATCGACATTTTGAAGATTTTCTTTTTAGCAGAAATTCAAGAACAGACGGTGTTGCCAGTGTTTGCATTGCAATTTAATTAGTGCAGCATTGTAATTTCTTACGGCTAAATTGGAGTTGTCCTCAAGCGTATATTTATTGGAATTTATGTAGTAATGTTTTGTAATTGGACAACAAAACATTGTATAATTGGACAACAAAACATTGTGCAATTGGACAACAAAACATTGTGCAATTAAAAGTGCGCTGCTCCTGCGATGTTTTGAGCTATTATACTAATTTAGAGATAGATAAAGGCACTTTATTTGCTCGGAGGCGTTTGTGTGTCAAATGATGAAGCCAATTACTTAATACCAGTAGGCTTAACAAGTATGGCTCTATTTCCTGAACACATTAGTCTGTTATTGTTTGTTTTCATCAAAATAAAACCTAATTTGATGTATTGTCTTCCAACAGAAGCTAGCCTCTGGCTATACCTCTGGCTTGTTTTTGCCAGACGCATTCAAACTATTAATTTCTATACCGTTATAAAGACTTCGAGTTTGTTGGAAAAATGTAATGCATGTAGTTTGAATTATATTTCTGTTTTTAGTCTGTTATTTTTATAAAGTGTATTCAAATCGATTTTTGCATGGTTGTCTATTTCAGTTTATTAATATTTTGCCATTTAGGAATTTCATTTAATTCCAGGTGTTTCTGTGGAAAATAGTGTATTCTAATGATTCAGTTGTGACAATCAACTTGAAATATTTTGGTCTGTGACATAAATTCTTGTCACAAACCATTGCAAAAAAAGCAAAAAAAAATTACAAACCGAAGCATTAATATTTTTGCAGTACAATTTATTAAAATAATAAATCATTTTTATAACAATCTTTTCAGTTTGATATTACGAAACATTTACCTAAATTCCAAGCTCTGGTTTTACACTTGGTTGCGTTTAATTTTTCTTTTATTTCCATCAACATGATGCATTGCGGAAATTCTGTCACAACCTAACTAGCGTGCTTGCAAAATGTAAGCTGCATAGATAGCACCACACTGAGATGGAATTTTGCCAAAATGCCTTTGAAGCATATTCCCAATAAATTTAAACCTTTGCTTGAAAAGCACGTCATTTTAAGTTTTATTTTTGCATCGAGATTGATGTACTGGTCAAATAGAAAATGTTTATTTTCTGCATTTTTTTTAGAAAGGAACATAGTTTGATATCGGCTAATTTCCGAAGCTTATCTCCCTAGGATTACCAGAGATTAATACAGGGTGTTTCAAAAAGTACTTTACAACTTTAAATATAGGTTCTCTAAATAAATTAATGATTTTTCAAAGTTGTAAAGTCCTTTTTGAAACACCCTGTATTTTCAAAAATGGATAAATCCATAATACCGTGATATCATGTTTCGATTTCCTGTAGGTTATATTGCCAGTTAGTAGAATATAGTAGTACATTTTCCAGCACGTTTTCAGCAAGTAATGTTGACCTGTTTCACGAAGGTAAACAATACAAGCAATGAACAGAAAATCCATTATTTTATGGCTTTATAGCAAAGTTGAATGCAATTGCCGCGATTTCATCCTTTATGACGTCGTTTTTATATACCATACATCCGATGGTTCCAGGCTATCGAGATAATTTGAAAACTGGCAACGTCCAGTATACGCATTGTAATGTTAAATGGTGCATTTCAATAAGTTGTTAGCGCAGCATGCGATAATGGTAAATTATACTTTCTGCGTTATATTAAAAACACCAGATATTGTTTCATAATATGTCAAATCCATTTTCAGGAATGTTTACAACCTTTAGCAATTAATTATGTTAGAAATAGGAGTGCAACACACGCCCCATTCGCCACAATAACCATTATAATTAACCAATGGTCTCATCGTAAATTTAAAATCGAAACTTGCCATATATGCAAAAGAAACGCGTTGGCAATACATTTTAAAATGCATTCAAATTGAGACAAGCATTTAAAGTACATTTTAAATTATCACATTATTAAATGCATTTGAAAATGTTTTATGAAATAGACTTAGTCTCAATCTAAATGCAATTTTTTTTTTGCACATGGGTGGTTGGTCCACCCTGACAAAATTCTAAAAATTCACGTTTCAATTTTAGGGAATCTTTCAACCGAATTCCCCGCTTAGTCACCGTGAGTCTCCTAGTTCGCCAGCTGCTCACTTGGCCAATATTCAAAGTTTGAACGCCACCCTGATAACACTTATTTGTTCCGCCCAATAAAATGTATTTTGCCTCTCTGATTGAAATTGCCCACACAGGGCGTTTCAAAGTGAATGTCATCCAGCATGCTGCGATGTGCCATATCTCTTTTATTTCCATGTTTTTCATCGGCTTGTAATAGTTGTTTGGTAATATGCGCGTACTTAGCCGAGTTTATTGGCTGTTTTAAATGACGTCCATTTGAGACAAGCTCATAAAAAGTGCTTGTTTGCCTTCTGCAATTTTCATAGGATGCCACTTCACATGGGCGATTTTTGAGCACGCTATTCGCCTCGGATATAATTGCATTTTGTGGCGAAAAATCGACAGTCGCATTTGGTGGCCACACGGTCCAAGGCACACGAGAGAATTTTTTTTTACCGAAATTCCAGTAGGTGATTTTCGTGGCAGGGTATCGATTTTCTTTTACAACCCGCTGTTCTACATGCTGGTTTGTTTGTTTCAGATACGCTTCAGAGTGGTGACTGATGTGTCTCAAGATTGGACAAAAAATCGCAGACTTCACTGATCGGATTCTTTAAGGTATGTGTTTAATCGATAGACGATAGAAATTTCTCGACATGTCCGAGTTAATTGAAACCTTCAGGTACATGTGAATTTGAAATGGATCTTGTATAAATATTACAGTGGTCCACAAAACGTCAAACCTATGCGAATACCTTTTTGACAAATTCACTTTCTACATTATATAGCTAGCTAAAATAATCCCAATGACTTGGTCTAGCCAGATCATAATTTGCAAGTGAAATAAGATTGAATAAGTATTTGGGTTTTCATCCCAATTCTACTATAACATCTGCTTCAAAAATCACGTGAGCTCTTCGTAAAAGATGCGATTCATAATGTCCATACATCTACACTGTATGCAAGTATAATGTACGTGTATTCTCATTTGCAAGCAGCTAATATATTAACGTAATTAGTTTGCTTTATATTTTAAGGGTATCATTTCACTACAATGTTATGTTCAACTCTGCATTAAACGTTAGTTGATGCGTTCATGCCATGAACATGTACCTAAATTCGTTTAGGCATGTAAAACCTTGGAACTGTTTGCATTGTACCGTATTTAAAGTTATATAGGGATGATTAATTTGAGCACTAATCGTCAATCCCTTGGGCTTGTATAATCAGTGATATAACGGCCGTCACCGAACGATGGTATTTATTAAATTAACACGGATATTTAAACTGTCAAGACAACGTCCATTCATTTTTTTTAGTAAACTGGAAGTCGCGCAAACAAGTCGAGCGTTTTTAATCAAGGCATCTAGCTAGGGCGTTTCGTAATATTTTCAATCCTATTGTTACATATTGATAAATTGTGGGTAACCTGAGAAAATACAATTTGGTAATCAACACGATGTGCAGCGACCCAATTTATTGTTTGGCTATCGACAAACAACTTGCGCGATTTTTTTACCGCCCTAGTGTCCCTAAGCAGAGAGAGATATAATCCTGATTAGTTTTTGCTCTCCGCTTAGAAGCACCAATAATTAAGCGAGGTTTTTTTGCCCCCAATAAATAATGGAATATCGACCCAATGTTTTGATTCTCGTTCAGCCATCGAAATTAATTCTGCTTCAGGTGGCTTCTCGCTTCTCACTGTTGACATTGCATCGACAATGCTCTCGCGACCTTTCATCAGGAATTACGGATTAACAATGGTCCAGTATTATTGACCTGGTGACTAGCGATCAATATATAGGGCGAAATGAATTATAACGTGTTTTTATTAATTGAAGCGTTCATAACACTCGAAAAACGCTTTTCAGAATGGGCAGAATTTGCACCATATGATTGGGTTGAATTCGCAGCAATATGAGTCAGAACTTGGAACACAAGTCAAGATGTTGACACGCCCAAATGTACGTGATCGGTCTGATTAATTTCGTGACGTCACGCAGACATAATTGCACTTCGACGCATCCTTCACCTCATGACATATTTATGCAAGTTAGAATTGCGTGTTCGTATCGAAAATTTCCTTCCCAGATTATCGGAACTGACATCAGAATCGGCTGACGCTCGAGATAAATTCGCATGTTTACACTTTGCCCCTTTTATGTGCAGTACCAGAAATATAACCTTGCACATTAAAGCTATCCAACTGCTGAAATGCTTTGAGAAATGGTGTGCACTGATATCGGATGTTATCAGTCTGCATTTTTTATTTAGATGAGTTATTTTGGTAAAAAAAACCACTTGACTGGCCTTAGGTCGTAACGTTTTAAAAAACCAAACATTAAGAAGCATTGTTAGCCGAGCAATTTTAAGCAAATACTTAAATGCATGAAATCTGTACATTTATACCTGACTACATTGGTTCTGCAATGCACATGACCTTAAGTTTTGGAGCTATTATTTCTGAAGCTATTATTTTCCCCTAGGTTGAATGCAAACGTACATGTATGCTGGAGTCATTAGTATTGTAAGAATTGATAGTTAACTAATGTTTCAGCTTTGGTTTATACTTTGAAAATGTCCCGTTTATTTATATATATATAAAAAATAAGAAATTTGAAGGGGGGGGGGGGAAACGTTATGCAACCCGCAATGCAAAATTCCCATGAAGGGAAGCCCCATTTTAGGGGGTTGCAAAATGTTTTTCTATTAACCAACTAGCATTTTGATTTCATAAACCAAATCTGAAGCCCTGGTGGACAATTAATTTTATGTTGATGGAAATAAATTTAGCAATTTTATAATTTTGATAAGTATTGAAGCAAAAATGTTCGAGTAATTTTTCTGCATGGTGGGCATGCTTTTCTCTCAGCCTTATTATGTGAATATTATGTATAGAAGGTTAATTATGGTTTGTTTAATATTTTGACTAATACCATGGTCAAAAGGTATGTGTGAGCGTTGTTTCTGAAAGTGGTTTGGGGTTTACATCATTCAAAATATTGACTTTGTGGTCATTTTGCGGTAGTGTTCGAAAAGCCCACCTCATAACTGCTGGTTTTTAAGAAAATAGAAGAGATAATCCCGCTTTAAAGGCTTTTCACTCTTAATTATCTAAATACTCTAGTACATCAGGTTATATATAGTGCATGTTAAGACAGTAACATTCGAATTACAAATCGTTGACAAACACTATACAATGCATGCGTGCTCATAATTAACTAGTGCAGCTGTATGGTCTCTCGTTATACGTTATATGCATTTGAATGCTAAGCCCCCTTCACATCCAAGCCTTGGAAATAATTCTCTTTAGTGTACATGCAATATCAACGTAGTTATTTCCAAAAATAAGAAATCCATTTCACAACTGGCCATATGATTCACGAATATATACACCTGGTATGAGGGGCTGGAAATGTCACGTGGTTATTTACTTCTGCCTGATAATGCTGTGCGCAGCCCACTGTGATTGCCAGTGTATAACCACACTTTTCAATTCCATTGCCAGTAAAAGTCAGTTTATATCCGGTGTGTTGCCACTCAAGCGCAGTTAATTCGTATTTTTTGCGAGACGAAATACATTTTTGTCGATTAAAGTGAAAACATTACATTGTACTAAAAGGCAGCAGTAAGTGATAAAAATAATTTAATAAAGGCAAAAAATTAGACAATTGCGTTAATAAATTCATTCGTTGAAACATTATCTTTCTCCACGATAGCTCGTAATTGTCTGAAAGAAGAAATTGTTTTTGCTTCCACTAAGGAGTTGTCGAAATAAATCGAGCTTAAGGCCCTTCCAAAATGATGCCAACCATGCAAAAAATACACATTTTTGCTTCATATAAGCTTACTTATTATAATTGATATATTTCTTAACGTTGGTTCTCCACTATGGTCTGAATTATTTTTTATAATTTCAAATATAATTCATGGAACCCTATATATAGTATATTCATTGAGACGAAAAACCCGATTTTAGAGGTCGCTTAACGTTTTATAAACGAGGCATTTAAAAATTATAATAAAATACATGTACCTCAGACCTTAGCGAATCTAACAAAAATAGTGAAACTACTAGATGAAGTTTGTGTAAGTGGTATTTGAAGCAAAATGAATTTTTTTTCATGGTGGACATTCTTTTGAATCGGGCTTAATAAAAATGTTGTACATGTAGTTTTATTTTATTAGCCCCGAAAATGAAGCTGTTTGGTAAAGGAAAGAAATGCCAAGCAACATTATGAAATTATGATAATGCACGTTACGATCTTCGGTAGCCTAAAGCTTTAAAATGTATGGGTTCTGCAATGAAATTAAAATAAATGCAAGAAAACTAAGTGCTAAAATCACAGAAATGCACGCATACGTTTGTTGAGCACCGCCTTTCAAATTATTTGCTTCTTAAAAAAGTGATATTTAATGTCGAAATATGCATAGTGGTTCGTATGACGTACATTAGGTAGTGTACTTGCATCCGAGCACGTTTTTTTTATATTTCTGGCATTGCTCTGAACCTTGTTGTCTACGCTCCGATGCCTACATTCTTGCATCTGTAATGCAACATCATTTTTTATGATCCGCTCCTGGTCTATTTTGAGTCAACGTTGGCCCGAAATTTCAGTATGCATGCTGATGTTGTGTTTAGGAATGTAAGCGTTGGTTGTATAGTGTCGATGGTTTTTCGCCACTTTTCAAGATCGTATAAGCCACACTGATCCATGAATTTGAAGAACGAGAGCAAGTAAAAACGAATTTTATCAGGGTGTTATGTTTCTGCTCCAGTTGGGCCTTATAATGCGCGTTTTTGTTGGGGTTGCTTAGGGAGGGTGGATGCTCAACTCGAAGCGCCCCTAAAGGCATTTGAAACCGTAATCGTCCAATTCTGTATACAGTATGCAGTGCATGCATGAATTTACGTTATGTAAACTTGGAGGCAATACCCATTGTGGAATACAGTAGCAAATGGCTCGCATTTGTTGCATGACGTGAGTAATAAAAGACAGACGCCAGATGGGTGACCTTTACTACTGACATTTTGTTTTGCGAATTCAATTTTTTATTGCGCTCATTGCTAGACATAACTGCTCGCAATGGCAACATAAAAGCTATAAAAACTTTGCATATAATGTGTAATGTGTTCAGACCGGTTATGCGAGAAAGTTCTAAATTGCTCAAATAATTAAGTTAAGCCTTCAGTTGTCTTCGATGCGAGTTGAACTACGCGAATTTTAATTATTAATTTTTTTTCTTGAAAAAATACATTTTACCCCAAAATTGGACAGGGATGCCTGCATATATGAAACATTTCTTCACTCTGCATATAATAGTATAATGACTTGGTTCATGTAGACATGGAAAAAAATCAAATTTTTATAAAACATTTTTATTTTGGAATGCATACGTAAGTCACTAGTGGATGGCCGATTCAATATGGGAGAACAGATGACATTTCGCTCAAAATCACATATGGCATTAAGTTAATTTAAAGGAAAAAAATAATTTCAAGTAAAAACTCGCAAGAAAGGCTGAAATGTAATCAAAATCCAAAAAACGGAACTCGTGAGCAACAGAAAATGGAATCTAGAATTGGAATATTCAAAATGTATGAACCACTCAAAAAATACTAGGAAAAATATATAAAAAAGCCAGTTGATTTCGAAACGTACGTGTTCCATTAGAGTTAATGGAGTTGGTGAGCTTTGGAAGTTTCGGTATTATTGGAAAAAATGGTATGATATAAAAAGAAAATCTTGGTGGGAATTAATGGATTGACATTGAACGTGCTTTTATGGCTTCATAGCCTGAGGTTTTTGATTGAGCTGTGCTCCATTTGGTCCATGGCAACCGAGCTTACAGAAGTTAATTCAGGGCGTGAACAATATTATCTTTCCCCAGTTGGCATTTCTCTCGTGTATTGATTTATGCTATTTGTTGGCAGGTTTGAAGAATGATGGAGTTGATGGAAGCTCCTCCCCCACCCAATGCCAACGGTTTCGATGAATTCCTACAAACGGGCAGGACGGGAAGGAGGAATGCAGTACCGGAAATTGACCCTCCAGCTGTGGATGAGGTCGACCTTCCACTTGCAGTGGAAAAACTAACCTGTTCTGGTAAGTTATACCGTTTTAGAAGCGAGGTAGTGTGTGGTTGAAAAATGCAATCTGCTGTATTGTTTGAAAGCATACGATATTAGCTTTTCTCAAATTGCCCAGAATTTCTCATCCTGATAATGGATGCCAGTCCCACTAGAAGGGCATTGTGGTGTTGCGATTCACCCTAAAATATCCCATTTGTTCGGTCATCTTCAATCAGATGTAAACTGCAAGAATTGAACGCATTTTCAGTCTCTTCTCTCCACCAGGGATGTATTTTTAACAGGCTCATTTTGAAATATGCATCAAGAGTAAATATGCAAATTGGATCTGAGATTGCTTCATTGCATAAAATGTAATTGGTGCCTAGGCGGAACGCGCCTGTTCCCATTGCGAAGATTTGAGAACGATAAAACTGACTGTTAATTGGGCAGCTGAAATATCTTATTAATTTATCTTGATAATTATGTACAGTGTCATTTCAGTTTCGCTCTGGGACCTGAAATATCAGGTGGTCACGAACGGAGGGATATTTATCAACCCCCTTTTTTGTAATGACCGCTTTCGTCTAAAACCTTCGAGAATAATTCGAGCTGTTTTTGAACAGAATAAATGATTTTGTTTTAAATATAGTTAATGCGAGCAAATTAAATCACGAAGATGTCCTTTAATAATTAAATCGCCAAAATTTCAGTTTTCGTTAAAATTAACCTTGAAAATTAATTTTTTTCAAATACCATGTAAAACAAACTTTTATTTTTGCTTATGAAGTTTTCTGTGGATTTTATGTTCGTTTTGTTCTTTGGTAAAATGCCTGGATCAGAGTGATCATGGAGCGATCCATCATCTTACTTATTTACCCACAATACTACCGGTAATTGATTTGTATCCACCAGGGCACGCAGTATACTTATTTCTATTAAATATTTAACCTAATAGTCCAATGAGCACTATCGAGGTCCTGAGAATCTAATGGATATCCGTTCTTTTATATATTTCTCGCGGGTGAACACAGGCTCGTTTTAGGCTCAGTTGGCAAAAGTCATTATTAAGCACTAAGCATTATGAAAAACAAAAAAGCACCTCATTAAAAAAGGCTTTCCTGTCTACTTTTTTAGGAGACTCTAAATTACCCGCTGTTCACATGCAGGGTATAATTAACTGGAAATAGTTATTTGGGTATTGTGCTTGGCTTATCGATTGGGGATATGGAGGAGCGAACGATTTGTTACCATAGTTACTAATTAACCGGTTCACGAAATAAATTTTAAATTACGCGCTTGTCTGATTTAGGAGAATGTGACCGTCCTCTTTTCTAATCATAAATTTCCAAAATCCGAAGATTTATTTTCCGAAATTGAATGTAGTTTTATCAGTCGTCGAGCATGAAATAGCTTCCTGGCACTGCTAGAAAAAAAAATGCACCATAAATAACAGCATCTTTCTAATAAATGTTCAGAAACCTATAGGCGAAAGCACTCATATTTGGGCATCAATTTTATTTTTAAGCCATTTCTGAAAAGAATAATTCAATCATTCATCAATCATTTTGAACCCCAAATAGTTCACTATGATGATGAGAGCATTGCCGATATCAGTAAAGTCAAAGAAACTACCTTAGAAATAAATGATGATGTGTTTTCTAACATTAATAAGTTTATATCGTGAATACATTACATTGTACATGCAATGCATGATAGATGAGTTGCATATTTGGTGCCAACATTAGCTTAATGTATTTGTACCTTATTTAAGATATTGAGTTACCAATAAGGTACAAAAAAGTTCTGAATTTGTTCTTTCGTTTTGCACATGTACAAATGTGTCATGTTGAGCTAGCTGCAAAAATAAGAATTAAGTTATTGAAATCCTTTTTTTAATCTTTGAATTTTCGTTACACATCCGAAAATTGGTTTTCGTTTCTTAAAATAATTTCAACATTAAAAAATAGTTGCCATCGCACTGGTTGCCATGCTCTACAGAAGTTATTTTTAGATTAAATTGATATTCAGAATGTTAACTCGCATAGAAGCACGAGGATCTGAGAACAGCAAAATACGTATGCTAAAATTAATATCGCTTTTTTTAGAATTCCATTAAAATTCATGTTTTCAATGCGCGATATATCTTTATGAAAACATGATAAATAATCATTTGATTTGTACACTTTGAGGACGATAGAAGTGTAGTTAAATGGAGCCATAAAGGCATTAATATCACGATCCAGTGTCGAACGTAATATTATTTCATAGATTTCCTTTCTTCCATTCAACTTTTTTTCCACTGAAAAATACGACTTATTTTTTACGAAATACATCATGCTTCAGTTCCTTCGTTACATCGTGTGATGTTGCTTTTGTCCATCGTCAGGAAAAAACGGTGTCTGTTCAAGCGAAAGCTAATCAATATGTGGGATACATAATGCCTGCTCCGGCCTCCGTTTCTTTCTCACATCGATTTTACTCATTTTTTATTATTTTTCACACGCAGATACTTCAGCGGAATCCTCCAACTCCAAGGATAATCCCAGTCCCGGCGGAAAAATGAATGCCACGGATACGACGGCCACGCAGCCGGTGGAGGAATCAGGAACGTAATAAGTGGGAATGTGGGACAACCTAAAACATATTTGCAGAACGGAGACGAATAAAGAGAGTGAGTGCTAAGTCGGCAGCAAAGAAACATCCCTCAATAATTCTGGGATCCAAAGAGAATCTCATCTGTGATGCAACTGCTGCTTAGCGGGACAGTGCGACAACTGCGCTTTCGTGGCTTTATATCACACTTCATGCATTGTATTTAACGATTGTTTATTGAACCTCACTCATACTTGATTCCGTGTTCTCATCGTTTTCTGTTTACTTCAGGCTTACCAATCTCTGCCCAGACGCTGAGATAAAATGGTGAGCTTGCATCATCGATTTGTACACCCTGCAAGTGCACAATGGCAGATTGAAGCACATTTTGTACTCCTATTCAGTGGCAGATTTAGGATTTCTCAAAAGAGGGTGACTTGTTTTATGTTAATTGCTTGTTGAAGGGAAATGAGGCTTCCCCAACTGCACTTATGTAGATATGCCACCAAGTTCCATGTCCTATTTGATAAGCTCATGATTTTCTCCAAATTTGATTAACGAAAATTGGGCTAATGCAGTTGAAAAAACACATTGGCAGCAGTCACAGTACAATCGTGAATTTGGATGGATTCAAACAACTTAGTTTTCTAAAACTTATCACAAACAAGATATAGCGATGTTTAAATTGCTCGATTCGCTGCTCTAAACGCAGTATTAAATTTCGTTTCTGGAAGTTGTGGAAAGTTGCAAAAGCGAAAGTTAGATAAAATATCACCTAAATTAACCAATAATAATTTAGATGATATGGGATTTTTTTTATAAAATGCTATTTTGCATATTTTCAGTGGCTTTTTGAATACACAAGGCCAGGTTCCATAGCCTATCAGTTAAATATTTTTATTGATATCATACCTTTATTAGTATTTCATATTTCACGCCTAGCTGCGTTTCTTTTAAACGGCAGAAAAAGACACAATTTTGGAACTTTAAGAACAATATGTAATGGCTTGGAATGTTTAACTGATGTAATTTTCTTCCTGTCACTCAAATTAGTTGCTTTTAAAATTTTATAAAGAATACTAATATGACCAGGTGAGATAGGCCTTCGTTCTAATAATGTAATTATGTGAACTACATCATGAAACATTAAAAAAAACTACAAATCAGCAAAGTTTTTGTAACGAAGAAAATTTAAGAAATCAAGCGTGGGATTTTTTTTACACACAAGCTTTATATCCAAGACTTAGCACAAATGTTCCATGCATGTAAAGATTGCAATGATTACAGTATCAATAATTTTTGAATTCCCAATTTTTGGGTTTTCATCTTCAAGATTATGCAGGGAACGTTGTTTATAAAACTTCCCAGATTATCTTGAGTCTACTGAAATTGGATAAGTATGTGACATAATTTTGGACATATCTGCCAGATACATGTAATTGACAATTAGAAATCTGAATGTTTTTCTACAGCATTACGCCCGTCGTGAATTTCCGAGGATTTTAATTACCTTATCTGAAAGTGATTCTCCCTGTACTTCAATTGTTTTGAGCAAAGACGTGGATTTCTCAGCCAAGCAATTACTGAACAACCCCACGGAGGAAAATTTGTAGAAATGATAAGGTACAGTGCTCGTACAATGTACTTGTTTAGCTGAATTAATGCATGAGGGTGGCTACACCATGCGAAATTACATCTACATGTTCATCGTTCATTTTCAATAATGCAGGTTGTATACCTTTGTAAATAACTGCTTTGATCAGCTTTATGGAAACAAATTCAGCAGATCATTAACTTGTCTCTTAATAAAGTACATGCGTAGTACTGATTCTATGATTAGTGTCGTAATTTATGACGTTGTCATTGCTTGTCATTGACCTTTGTAATAAAATTTGTACCGGAAACGTGACTTTTTATTGCTGCGCATCGATCTTCATTTCCACTTATTTTTTTTCTTCTTTTCAAAAGTATCCATTAATTGTTATAAATACTGATATTTGTGATGTATGCAGATTTGTGACGACAAAACGTTTTTCTAGTAAGTTCAGCTCATTTTCTCATTTTAAAACGTGCAAACTGATTTTGTTTCTTCGTTTTATTACTTCCATTCATGTCCACATACATCAGTTGAAATGGAGAACACTTGAGGTGAGTTACTATGTTTATGTATATTATTTGCTAATCTTCACTGGAGCTGTGATGGCGTGAACGTTTGTGTTTCTTGTGACTTTTCTTGTGAGATTTTGAGCTTTCCTTGCTGTGTCTGTGATGGCCTCCTTTGGACGTTCTGAGCCAAAAGTAAGAATTTTTTAAATATTAATTGCTTTGAATCATTCCTTGAGAATTTTTAAGAACCTAAACATTTATTTTCTTTAAAGCTGTAATTTACCTGCTGCGACTCTCTCGACTATCCTGCTTGTCACTCGAACGGCTTCGATGTCTTTTGTAGGATTTGGAACTTGCTGACAGGTTGCGATCATCATAATACCTATTTGAAGGCCTGTCATAAAGTCAGTTACTATAAACACAAATGTATTGAAAAGAAAGCAAAATTTTATTTTTGCGAATAATTTTGCACCTCTCGGGCTCTCTAGTCCTGCTATATGAACTTCTTCCACAATCAGCAGATTTATCTTGAGAGCGCCTGCGAGACGTGTAAGAGAAATCCATTGTACTGTCCTCCTTTCTTTCTAATTTAATGTTCTGTGGTGGAGGTGAACTACCGGAAGATGCATGGTTGGAATTTGTGTCATTTTGTTCATTTGGGTTCAAAATTTGCATCTGATTATCAATTAAATTCCTCATGACCTAAAAGAAGTGGTATAGAGATGAGAATACAAATATATACAGTGTAGTTCATTTAGTTTTAGACGTAAATCGATATGTTACCTCTGTGTAAGATTTTTGTGTAATGTGAACATTTTTTGCCCTGTAAGACTGACGTCGCCGCTTATAATCCCTAAGCTCTGCCAGTATTTCCAGTCGCGACTTCTCTTTTTGGGGTGCTATTGTAAAACATTTGACACAAATTATTTAATTCTTCTCACATATCTCCATCTACCCAAATTTTAGAAAACGATTGTTAGAAATCATACACATAGGCAGAAAGTGTCCTAAACAGTCAATTATATCTTTTCATTATTTCGTTTCTGGTAAAATAGTTTTAATGTTCCACTTTCTTAAATATGTATATATTAAATACTGTATTCGCCAAATGGATAGTGCAATAGTCAAAATTATTTAAGTAACTCTTTATGAATGTTTAACTTAATTTCAAATGAAAGTAAGTCTAGTGACCTGAAATGTTTTAATTACCTGAAGTCCATAAAAGGACCGAATTTTAGTTTTTATGATTGTACAGAAAATATTGAAAAAACTGATGCCAGAAACAGCATATAAGCTAAGAGATACTACAGTATGTACATGTAATACTATAGTCCCACTTACTATTCCTGGCTAATATTTTACATACCATCTTGTTTCCTATCTAGCATCAAACGCAGATCCTCCAACTGAAAAATGTTCTGCACATTGGCTGCTTTTCCTTGTGCAATTGCATAATCGTAAATAGCAAAACGCTCTTGTGTTGTAAGTTCAGACATTGCCCTATCCATGGTACGTGGAACATTTTTGTGTAGTAACTGTGATTGAGAAGCTGGAAATAGACCGAATGAAACCTATAGCTTATGCCTATTTAAAATCACTTGATTAGATTGACAGAATTCACACATCCCCAAATAACCAGCTTTAGTCCATTCACAGACCTACAGAGCTCATATTAAGTAATAAGTTCTGAAGTAAAGGATATGAAAAAGTAGGATACATAATTTATTGCCCCATTACTCACTGGTTCTATGAAAGTCACTGTAAACAAAAAATACATTTTAAATAATTTTAAATCAGTTTATTTACAATCCACCCAAGGTAATCCCAGAGCGTCCAACATCTTTTTTATAAATATGATAGTAAATATTAATTTAATTACCATTATATGTACTGAAAGATTAATTATAAAGTCAACATACCCAATGATGCTTCAAACTGTTGAGCTCCCAACAATATTTGATTTTGCAGCTCCTTATCTGAAATACAAAAAAGACTGGTTGAGCAAAACAATTTAAAAAAAATGTAATCTGAAATCCCAAATTTCAACTTTGACCAACCAATGTTGACAGTTACAACTGTCGTGGCATTTTCATAGAAAAAATTGGAACTGGGGACTGCCTTTTCCTAAAAATAAACGATATACAGTTAAAATACTTCAAAGTCAAATGAGATGTCTTAATGATGACCAACCTTTTCTTCCTTAGTATAACCTTCTTTAATCCAGCTACAAGTCTCGGTGTGCTGACTTAGAGAAGAGGATGGCATTTTATGTCCAGGATCAAAGGGACAAATGGCTGAATTTGCCTATTAAATGTATTAGTATTAAGCTTCAAACAATAAAATTAGGTACGATTAATAGTTTGTTGTAGGCCTAAAACGCTTACTAAACTGCACAATAAATGCCTATTCAAATAAAGGTAGGCCTAACTGAAAACTAACCATTGCAATAAACATGTGCGCATGTTGCTAGTTAAGATTTAGCACAAACGATCCAATGATTAAATATTCAAAAATTATAAATGTAAAATGTACATGTACTGTAGGTAAGACTACACCAGGATATTGTTCAGGGGGATTTCAAAGTTGAATTGAGGGGAAAATAATGCTCCAAGTAGGTGTCATTGAAAACTTTATTATGAGCCATATGAAAAACACTTGGTTTGAACAGTGATAGTTTTAGGTTTATTAAAATTGATAAATGTAGGCATGCAGGGCTGCGGGAGACATTTGCATAGCTTAGTGGACTTTGAATTAAACCTGAAGGTCAGAGGCACATACTATAGCAGATGACATTTGACCAAGGTCCAAGATGTTTATGTAACAAGCTGAAATTCACCTCGTTCAGCAGATGTTCTTTGGACCATCCTAGACGTTTGAAGATGTGTTCCACGGTGTTGTCGGCATTTGCCAAAACATCATCGATGTCGCGAATAAACGCCCTCCTTTCTTCCATATCCATAACTTTTCAGCACACAGGTAATTTTAGTATAGAAATCAAAGCTAAAAAACAATACCGTTTTATAAATTATTAAGGTTACTCAGTAATACTGCAAAAAGTTAAGAGTTTATGATTACTTGCCTTGAAGAATGTGATGAACTCTGTCGTCTGCAATTCGCTATGAGGCATTGAGGATGAGCATTGAGCATGGCTATTGGATGGTAACGCCATCTAGTGGCTGTCATGTGAACGACAGCGCAGGAATATCCAGAAACAATGTCCCCAGGGGTAATCAGTAGGGTGGATCCGCTCGGATGATCCGAAAAGGAAGTGATAGAAACGGCAAATTAATCTTGCATAAGAACTCGTGCGATTAGATGGCAAGCATCAAAGGCATGCTTTTTAAAACCAATTATGTGAACGATCAATATTCAATCGAGTGTTTCAACGTCCTCCGCGCTCCCCTTCCCCTTCATCCTCACAATTGTCAGTAACAAAACGAAATGCTAGTGGGAAATTTATGTGAATCACCCTGTGAATCACTTAGAGTAGATGTATTTACAACAGTTGAACTGAAACTAACTTCTAGCATCAATGTGCGCAGCCCATTTTCCTTCTCATGGAGCTTTCTTCAATGACGATTTAATTAAATTAATTAATAGTGTAGAAAATGAGATATACAAGTAGTGTAAGTTTTTAGAGCTACATGTACGTGTATCTCTTGGTAACAACGCCAAAAAATCATTCCTTTCATCAATAATATCCGTTATTACTAAAATTATTTTAGGTGATTTTAACATTTTTCGAGAATATTTGAATGTAGGTTAACTCATATTTATTTTAATTATTTTCCGGTGTTCCGATATATTACACATTCTCAGGAATATACCGAATGAGATTACTGCCCCACATACATACATGTATGATGACTCTGTTTTTTCATGGAATTTTCATGGAATAATTTCATGCTAACCACATTTCCCAAGTATCCCCAATTTCATCGGTATGCACCTCAGTTTATCTTCCCCGAATTGCTCCTAAACTCGCCACACAAAAAAGTATAGACGCCAAGAAACGTCTAATACATGTACTGAGTACTGCTAGGAAAAAACTGTTATTTCAATGCTCCGTTTCTAAATTCAATTTAACTCACAGAAACGAGATTTCGCAAGTTAACTATTAATGTTCGTGTTTCAGGAAGAGCTTCCGATTTCCCTCTGATTTAGCAACGAACTATTTATATTCCAATTTCAAAACATGCGCTTTTTTAAAAACTTTCTCGAATTCCTCGCATATTTTCCGTATGTCACCACGTGGGAAGTTGAATTTTTTACCAATGCAAAACTGGTCGTTCACCAGGGTTTGAGATTTGATTTACAATAATTTCAAAATGCACCTATTGTTTATGCATTAAAAACAAACAAAAAGTTAAGAAATTTGAAAACCCGTTCCCCGACCGCCGAAAATGAGGCTTCCTTCCATTGCAACTATGCATTGCGGGTTGTCAAAAAAAATTCCATAAAGACGGCATTCTTTGAAATTATTTACATGTACATTGGATTAAATATTTAAGAACCACACTGACGGGTATTTCAAGCAAAAATGCATCAGTAATTGTTTTGCATGGCACATTTTTGGCGAGCTTAGGAGCAATTCGGGGAAACCATTCATATTGCATTCACAAAATAGAAACATGTGTTGGGCTTTTCCCCGATAAAATGAAGCTAAATTGGTGCTACTTGGAAAATGATAGCCTTTAACACTAAATTAGAAATCCACACAATTCTCGGATGTTTGCCTGAAATTTCCGAATTTTCGGGAAAGCGCCTCGATGTACGACCGAAAGTCGGTTTCCTGTGCTCAGGGCGTTCTGTGACTTTGTCTCCCAGCTAAATGTCAATATTGCACGTGCCAGAGCACATCTTCATGCACTCGGAAATCAGAAGGAGTGTAGAGGGAGGTAGTAGGAGATCGAAATAGTGAGAATCACAGTCTCACAGGGCTACATATGACGAATCCGCCCTTGGATTTCACCTCCTCACGCGCGGATGATCTCCCAGCATTCCATTTCCTAGGTGCGCGCGAACCCTTTACCCCTCCACTCCGAAATGGATTCGTCCAAAATCCATTTCTCGTTTCCCAGCAGAGGATTCGGCAGAATAGAAGGTACTACCGGCAGAGAGGATTGAGTCAGTCGGATATTAGCGTGTCCTTCGCCGAGAGGTGTTACCCTTTTACCGTTATGACCGGCTAAGAACCCCCGGGGTTCGACGCTTACTTCGAGATAGCGGCATTATTTCATTCATTCCC
>JAQIXS010001558.1:0-28981 GCA_034700785.1 Rossiulus vilnensis | reverse complement strand
CTCGAGAGTTGAAAAATTATGTCATCAACTTTCATTTCCAATGGCCAATAACGCAGCCAATTTTGAAAACGAATTTATTGAAAATACAAAGTAATTTTAGCTCAATTAGGATTTTTTAGCAAATAAATAAGCCCCAAATATCTGGTGTTCTAATGATGCCAAACTTATAAATAACAATAATTTTTACGAACACGAACTCTTTCATGCCTTTATTAATGTAAAACAATTTACAATTCTGAAAATTCGCACACAAAATGCATCTCAATTGTATTTAATTAAAATTTTATTCCTTATTTATTTGTCAACATTTAAGAACAAACTTAAGTGAAAAATAAGGAGTCACATTTTTATCAAATTTCCATTAAAATTGTTAGTAAATTTCACGAAAGATACTTATTTTTCTTAACAAAAATTAACTTATCTTTATAATAATTTAAATTTTTCTTAAAAACTTAAATAATTATAACGACACTATTATTAAAAGTATGATAACAATTTAAGAAATGACTAAATAATAAAATATTTGTGAAAAATAGGCAAAACGAATTTTTCTCCGAAAAACGAAAAATAAAATAATATCCTTGTGTCATTTCTTAAATATTTTAGTGAAAACATGAAATTAATATGCAAATCTTTACCTAACCTCTACGAAAACGTGAAAAATAATGATTCGTAGTCGCATATAATGTTTATTTAATTCGCATTTGTGTAATTTAAAGTTAAAAATAACCTTTAAAATAATTCCAAATGGGGTATATCAGGCGTGCATGTATCAGTGCAAGTACTAGTGTTTCCAGTAAAATATTTAATATATTTAATCGATATACATGTATATGAAGTTTTTCGAAAAATAATTATTCACTATCATATTATACACTCATTGATAACCAAAGATAGGTTAATTCTTAAGCAGCTATTTATTTATCTAATATTTCTTCTCTCTATTTGAAACGACAATATTATTAAAATTGTGGTATGAGATCTCTGACGTGCTGATCAGTCATCCTATCTTTATCACGTTTTTGTTAAAATACAAACCGATTTATGCGAAAATACCACTTTCTATTTCTTAAAAAAACTTCTCATTTACCAACAAAAAAAAACAAGCGCAAGAATGTGAGCCACCTTCTCCACTAAACGTATCTGAATTGAATATTTAAGCTCGGAAAAATAGGGTAAGGTATTTCTTCGAAAACAAAAGGAGGGTAGAAAAAAAACCAAGTGTACATTTATTTTACAGTTAACAAGTTTTATATCAGAGGGGGAATTGAGGTCTGAAGAAAGCGGATTTAAATTTCAGTGGGGTGTAAATAAGGTGAATTTCACGACGATGCACTCGAATAAATTTCATGGATATTTGCGCATAAAAACTTGAATAAACTTGATAAAAATAAGATTTACAAACAGGAATTGAGTTGCAAAACGCATGAGTGACTAGACGAATGCCTTTTTATACGTTGCTAATGAAAATAATATTTATATAAAATGGGTGGGACCAATCGATGGCACATCAACCATGATCAAGCCATACGTACCGGAAATTCCTGGTTAATTTTCCAGCGCAAGAAAATAAATCAGATTCAGTACAGGCCTACTGAATAAAAAATAAATAAAAACTGGATCCAGAAACCTAATTAACAGCTTGTCTCTTGTCGCGGAACTCAATAGGTTTAAAAAATGAGCCCAAAACCTATTTCCTATTTACTTGCCATATTTAACATTACATGCTCGTATGAGGTTACAATTATGTTGTCAAATAATGAAATAGTGTTAACACTGAAATTACGCACACTAGCCTGCCACATAGTATACATATTTAAATGAATACATATTACAAGTTGTTATAAAATTCAATAAAATATGCATTCAATATTTAACGTATTATTTGAAAACAATAAACGCATATTCGTAATTAAAAGAGGTCAAGTTTAAAATAAAATTATTTTAATTTACAATGGTGCCTTCATGGAATTTTCAGGCAACTAATTTAAACTCGGAAATGATGTAAACTAAGCAAAGATATATTTCAGCCTAAAACCATATTTGAAATAATAAAAATAGTACAAAATTGGCATGTACATTTAAAAGTTGGAAATAAGTCCATTTTTTTCAATTCAATTCAATTTAGTACTAGCAAAGTAATTCAACAAAGTGTTAATATTTTTCTACAGGTTTTTATTTTAACTAGATATCTTCCAGAAATAATATGAAATTTATTCAAACAATTTATCAGAACAAAATAAATTTAGTTTGAATTAGGACATCATGTTGTCAGAAACTGGTATTTACCACCCCATAAAAATATCCATTAATTTGTTTTTAATTTTTATTTTGTGTGCCCAATTTTTAAGAACTACGTCTTACTTAAGATTAAAGTTGGGGAGATACGCTCGAATATTTATTTAATTCAATTTCGTGCTCTGGTAGAGTTGTGATATGCACCATGTTAGTAATTAAAAAATAGGAAGATTTGGTTTAATTAAAACTTTTTCGTATCCAAGCCTGACATTTTTCGTTTTTAATTAGTGCTCGCAGCATGCCTACAAATTGAAAGATTTTACATTAAGCGTTTTAATGCAACAATTTCGTAGAGAATGCCTATTTTACACGTGATGCTCGCCCATTAATTAAGATAATTGTTTGCCCATTGTTAGGGTAGAAAAAATAACATGAAAATGTCGAAAAGACAAGCCTATAATTTAGCTATTGCAAGATCACATACCCCATTATCTTTACAAATCTGACAATAGCGAATTGAGCAGAAATAATAGTTAACAAAATTAAGCGAATCGAGTGATTTACCTTAATTTTTTTGCAAATTACACCCCTTATATAATACTTCCTGAAAATAAGAAACATCTGGAATAATTTACATTTTTGGCTTATTTTCTTAAGCAAATTGTAGAAGCGACATCATGACCATAATACGTTATTTTCCATGTTTCATAAGATGCTATCTTTTTAAAGTTAAACTACTTTTATGTGGTGTAATATCCGGCTTTCAATTTGAGCATACGGTATGAGCAATTAAATTTGAAAAAAAATAAAATAAAAATATGAAATTCAGGTGCTTCTAGCAATGCCTGAAGATGCGTGAATTTCCGTTAAAAACCTGGCCTAAATCTGATTTCTTTTACAATTATGTAACAAGACTGACCAATATGAATAGCAGTCGTAGTTTGTGACGCCATTACTGGATGGCTCAAAATGAAGAAATAAAAATCAGCAATACGGAAATGGCTAAACAGGTTGATTTGGATTTACCCCGAGGAAGCCCGTAAAAACAAAAAAAAATTAAAACTAACCTAGATTGGTTATAGCGAAAACAGCCGAACTGAAGACGGGGAGTGGTCAGTCGAAACAAGAAAAAAATGACACAGAAAAAAAAGGTTTAAAAAGTAAAAGTTGAAATTTCCTTTTCATCGCGAAGGCTGGATCTCCACTGAATTCCAATTATAAATTTAAATCAGGCCTGATTTCCTGTGACTCGAAGAGTGGAACAAAAACCTACTTGTTAAAAGTTTGTTGCTATATCAGGTTCTGACTTGGTTTATGACATCATGACATCAGTGTTTGTAACTTCTTAAAATGTTCATAAAAATTACATTTAAAAAGACAATATTGGAATTTATCAGTTGTTAATGCCGTTATACAGTACAGATGGATTCACGCAGATTATAATGAAAAATAGTGCAAAATACAAAACACATTTATCAGATCCATTCCGTAACACGTAGTTTGTACTTTCAAAACATTTCCTCAACATGAAAATGTTTACTGTATTTGTTGTTAAAGAGATCCGAATTTCAAAGTTTTCACAAACTTAAGTGGGTATTATAGAAAATTGAACAAAAATAATACATTAAATTATATGTATTGTTTACGCTCAAATGAATACTGTATTTTAAGTTAAAACATTGTAGTGTCCTACAATAGTCAAATAACACGCAAAATTGAATTTTACATGTGTACATTTAATATCATTGCCAAAACGCCATACATTATTTTAAACTTGAATTTTCCTTTTTTAAAATCCTAAGGTAGGTGTATGTCACACATAACAACCATGTTAAACTGAAACCAAGTATTCTTTTAATTAAATTTATAATGCTCAGGACTATTATAAGCGGACTACTATTCTCTGTGTTAAAATTAAGTTTCAAAGAAACACAAGCTTGCATTTTCTGGTATAATATGACAAATGACAAAAATTGCATTATTTCTTTTCCTAAGTGCCACACAGACAATTAAATAACTTTAATTTATAACCTCACTAGCACATCGTTATTAATTTATCACACTTATGGACGACCTCAATGTCATAACGTTATTCAAAGTTTACCTTCAGGATGTTAATGAATAATTTGACAACTATTGAAATGCACGAAATTAATTAAATTGAGCGTCACCACAAAAGACAAAAAATCCTTGAAAATCCTTCATAGTTCAGTGATTTTCAAAGGAAACCTTTACATTCGTTCCCCGAGTCTCGCCTGCTCTTTCAATTTCTGCAATTTCTCAGACCTTATTTCCTGACAATGCACAATACCGTGCACGGCCAAATATAATGCAGCTGCTCTGAAATTCAGATTCAATTCCGCAAAAATGTTGCATTTAAAAAAGTAGGACAAAAAATGTTTCTCACTGAGAGGCAGGAGATGAAAAACTTCCTTGCGAGGGAATTGTTAATTCAGAAATGGCAATAGATGACACAGATTATTTAAGGTGAAACTATTTACTGTAACATGGATCCAATTCAGATATCTGGAAGAACTGAAAGCAATTCAAATGAGGGTAATCTCAACCTAATCATCAACCAAATCCTCAATATCAACTAAATTCAAATGGTATTCAGAGTGCATATTGTGGACAAGTCCCATTCTGTTTATTCCCTGTCAAGAGTAATCTCTTTTGTAAAACTTGATTTTTTGAGGTCACGCTACAAAGTCAAATGGGGTTAAGAATCATCTTAAGCAAACAATACGCCAACAGACTGCTGAATTTGGAGACAGACTAACAATTCATGAATTAAAATCAACAAAAACTTATAAGGAACATTTTTACATTGTTATTAATTTAAACAAATTAATCAAATGAGGGCGTAGTAATACAATTGCACAGCTAATAATGTATATTTAGGCAGGACAATTTTAGATTAATTTATTTATATGATAGTGACCCTGAGGACAATAGTTCATTAGCTACTATTTAACAATTTTTTAAAATTAAAATTGCAATTTATGGCGCTACGGGAGTACTACATCTAGGACCAAGTTGCAAATAGGTCAAACAAACCAAAAAAATCAATGTACTTTTTACCTAAACCACAGATTAGGGTCACACTTGCAAACCACAAATTTTCTAATTATAATTTTAAAAAACGTTCCTGGCATATATAAACGTGTGATTATTTCCACCCCCAGCATCTTTTTATTATATTAATTATCGCTTGTTAAAACGTGGCTCATAAACAGCAATGATTAGCAAATGCATTTCTGTTTCAATATCATATGAAATATCAATGGATTAAGCCAGCTAATTCCATATTGTCATGAGTGTTCTTAACTACCTTTCTTAATCTTCTTCAGTACGATAGAACGGAAGCGATTTAATGTCAGACCTTCCAAAAAAGATTACTATAAATTCATCTGCTTGCATCAGTTCAAAACCAAATTCAGTCTTGTCATTCATAAAACAGATTGACCAACTTAGCCACATCTGTTTCTCTTCCAGACCCTACTTCTGGTAGCGATTCTGCTGCCATGCTCATGGACAGTTCAGGGTCAAGAGCCCACGACGACCACGACGCCAGTGCCACTTAGCACAACAGGAACCACTACAACAACACCGGTGCCAACCACAACGACTCAAGTCACAACAACGACAACCACGACACCTGCGCCCACAACCACTTCCGGTACCACGACCACGGCATCGGCGCCTCTGATCTTGAATGGTGAGCAGCCCTCTGCCTACGCCGATTTCGGGGCCGGTCAGGGCTACAATACCCAATCCCAATACGCGCAGGTCAACTCTGGAACAGGGCTAGACTCACAGTTGGAGGCAGACGCCATCAACCAGAAACGTTCTCTGAATCCTCTTTTCGGCGCTATCTTGGGAAGCAACTTCGGTGCCCCCACTTATGGCACTGGCAGTTATGGCAGTTCTGACCGCTATGGCAGCAGTTATGGCAGTTCTGACCGCTATGGCAGCAGTTACGGCAGTGGCGGTGGCGGTTATGAGTCGCCAAGCTCTTACGGGGGCGGTTACGGGCAAGCCAGTGCAGCTAAGGGCATCGGCTACGGTGTCGGTTACGGCGTAGGGCAGAAGGCAGCCGTGGGTCTGGACTTGGGCAAACTGCTTCGTCTGCTCGGATCTGGTCTGAAGAACCTCGGAAACCTCGGTGGCATCATCGGACTTCTGGGTGGTGGAGGCGGAGGAGGCGGTGGAGGATCATACGGTTACAGCAGTGGCGGTGGCAGCAGTATTGATCTCAGTGGTCTTGGTCTTAGCAAGATCTTGGGCCTGAAAGCTCTCGGTCTCGGTCTGGGTGTCGGCGCTGTCAAGGGATTCGTTCCCGGCTTGGTGGTAGGCACCAAAGTGGGTCTCATCAAGGGTATCCTCCTCGGCAAGCTCAAGTTGGCACTGCTCAACAGCCTGCGGACCACTCAGAAATACCCGTCCTACAGCAGTGGTAGCTCTTATGGTGGTTCCTATGGTGGTTACGGCAAGAGCAGCGACTCATACGGTGGTGGATACGGCAGCAGCAGTTACGGAGACGATGACCACTACTATGCTAAGGGCGACTACGGCAGCGACACTTATGGCGGCAGTGGATCGAGCTATGGTGATGGATCAAGTTATGGCAGCGGATCGAGCTATGGTGTATCCAGCTATGGCAGTGGGGCCAGCTATGGTTCTGGCAGTGGTTCTAGCTACGGTTCCGGTTCCGGCAGCAGTTACAGTGGTGGGTATGGCCAGCAGTCGGCTCCCTCGAGCAGCTTTGGCGGTTTCGGTGCTGGCGCGGTTCTGGGGGCCATAGATGGCGCTAAGCAAGGTGTGGTCAATAGGCTGCTTTACAGCGACCCCTACGGCAAGGATCCGCACCTTTACGGCAATCCCGGCAAGTCCTTCGACGGCGACCTCCGACCCTATGACAAAGCTCCTCCCGGCCTGCTCAGTAACCTTACGTCGTCAACGTCCTCCACTTCTGGCAGCGGAGGTAGTAAAAGCATCTCTAGGACCGATAGTGGTGGCAGCACCGTGAACCAGCGCTACGGGGGTGGTCGCTCTTACGATGGACACGGTTACTCCTCTGGTGGAGGTGGTTACTCCTCTTCTGGTGGAGGTGGCTACTCTTCTGGTGGAGGTGGCTACTCTAGTGGAAGAAGTTACAATAACTATTATCCCAAAACGTCCAGTGGTGGTGGTGGCGGCCTCAGTGGCATTGTGAACAAAGGTTTGCTGGGCTTGGGCCTAGGGGGTGCAATCGGCCTGGTCAAGGGGGCAGTTCTGGGCACCAAAGTGGGGCTGGTCAAGGGCCTGCTTCTGAGCAGCCTGCTCAACCTTGGTGGTAGTGGTGGTGGTGGTGGAGGCGGTGCCAGCTACAGCAGCTATGGTCAGAGTTACGCTCCCGGGTTCAGCGTTAGCCTCGGGTTCAGCCCTACTGGCAACTTAGCATATTCAGGATATGGTAAATGAAATGTCTTATAACTTTATCATCGATAGCAAAACAAAATAACACAATCTGAGGAAAGCTGAAAACTGCAGAAATCATCTATCTGATCCTTCGAAGTGACAAATACGGACAGCGCCATCTGGGAGCATTAGGAACCTGCATGGATAACTGACCAAACTGTTCGTTTTGCTAGATGTGCTCTACTTACTGGACAATGTTTACTAAAATCTACATGGCATATCCTTGCTGACAGTAGGGTACCGAGTTGAACCAAAAAAGAGTATTTGGAGGTATTATAGGATTTTTATGGGATGTAATTTTTGGTATTTAATAAACAATCACTTAATATTGATTGATTAAGACACTTAGATTAATAATTTCCGTTGAAATTATTTTGAAAATTCCTTTGTGTTAGCTTTCTTTGTTAAGTTACGAGTAACTTATTTTTTTAACTAAATAGAAGTTTTCTCAGTCGCACAATACCGAATTAGAAACAAACTTTTTGACAAGACTTCTTATAATCTTCCAAATAAATTGTCAAGCAGGTTTGTTTTTCAGCATGTTGCATCACAAGGGATGCTAATCAAGGTTTACTAATAGTAACGTTCTTTTAACTTTTAACAGCTCCTTTACCACCCAGAACATTCCTAGGGTTTCTTCTAGTTATGTAGAAACGATGGTTTTCAGGATGCCCTGAAGCTGTAATTTTAAACATTGGGGTACCACTTAATGACACACACTGTATATCGCCGTCAGGGCCCCTTACACATGGTGTCTTATGTAAACGAACACTGTTTTTAATAGCTCAATTTTGAAATAGGACACCGTGTAGTTTGTATATTTATTGATTGCATTTTTACAGACGGATTGCTTCATTTATTGGCTGGCATGGTTCCTAATAACTTATTTTATACGGACAAGTATTTATTGTGCATTTTTGATATCGTAATTCACCTTTATGTCAATCGCATGTTAATTGCATCTTCTAATTAGGGCATGGAGATCATTAAGCGTTATATAAATTACGTTTCACTGGGAATAAAATTTGAAAATGTAGGAACAAGAGTGTCGAAAGATCAACAGTCAGTGGTCAGTGCAATTTGCATACAGTAAATAATCGTTCATATTATTACTGATTAATGAAACTTTATCGACACCCTGAAGGGAGGGCTTTCTTTAGAATAGGTAATTAAAACATCAAAGATAGTGCAACTACGACATTATAATATGTATTCTCGAGTGACACTTAAGTTTCTTCGAATTATTTTCGCATTTGCTCATTTTAAGAATGATAAAAATCAGATCTAAAAATGCTTAACAAATGTTTTATATTTTTACAGTGAGAAAAAATGTATAAATTAACAAATTTAGTAAATCAGGAGTGGATTAGCAAATTGTATTATCATAGGTACAGTAACTTACATAGAGTAATATTATACTACAGATGTAATCATATTTATACGATTATAAAAAAACGATTTAGATAATTTTTCTTCCAGGAAAATTCTTCCTAAGTTAGTCTGGCAACACATTTGTGCCTTTAATTAATTAACTAATAGCCTGGACTAACTCTTTAACCCATTTTTCAATCATTAGGAAAATGCAGTTATGCCACTAAGCTCTTTTCTGTACCACACATTGAACTGTCGAGGCCAAATTTTAGGTAAATTAATACTCTCCTAAACACAAAAAACTTAACAAATTGCCTGAACCTTTTAACAGGAATGTTTTATCTATACCGTTGTAAGTCTTTTTTTTATTTTCCCAAATAAAATCTTAACTTTCCTTGCTCGACTTATCCGAAGAGCTCTCAATTCTGCGAGCAATTTTCCGAGGACTACAATAACACTTTCCAAATAATTTTTTGCGTATATTTTGTAACAAAAATTTCGTTCATTTTGCATGGGAATGCCACGTCACGTGATCATGTCATGTTAAAATAATCGGACTGTGAATCGCATGGGGCTCTACTCACGAAACAGACACAGGTGAAGTTGAATGCATTAATTGCACGGAAATATTTTGATTCATTCATTATTATTATTAGGTTTAATGTTTACAGAGTGCTCCAAAAATCACTGAGCAAATTATTTTCCTTGAGAAAACTGTGCTGGCGGTCACAAGAAGTTAGTGACAAATCAAGTTATGTGAAATCATGGACATTTGTTAAACCTAAATCGAGCTGGATATCCGTTTATTGCTTGGTGACCTTTTGGACACTCTGTACCCTAAAACATCTTGAAATCTTCACTCATTTTTTGTTTTTACTTTCTCCCCCTTTATTCAGGTAAGAAATACAGAAGATAAATAAACGCAAGATATACGAGACGTAATCCAGACTTGAGAGAACTTGGCCATCATTATATCGATGCATTCGTGCAACGACGACTTAACAGAGACTTTAACGGTCGTTTAATGTGCCACGCCATGTACGAACAACCATCGTAATAGTGATGAAGAACTAAGCATGTTCAATCTACTGCACCTCATTAGACAAACTTAATATTTAACATGCTCGTATAATGATATGGTATTAATCATCTCAAAGAAACAGCACCATTTTTCGTTATTATGGAATGCGAATTACGCTAAAATTCGATTAGAGTAATGGGCGATTAAAACGTTTCATGGCCATCTTAAAGTTTTTGCTCAAAAATGAGTGAAAAAAACTAGCTGCAAACAAATAACCAGTTTGATTCTTATTCCAACGCATTCTTTGGCATTTTGTTTTTAACTTCAATTTGATATAATTTAAAAAAGAAATTTCACATTTGATTTATTCAATTTTAGCATTAAATGAGTAAACATTTTAATTGCAAAAAATCAAAACTAGTTTTATTCTCATCTCAATGCATTGTTTGGCATTTTAGTATGAACTATTAAAAAGCTGCAATTTGATGAAATTCAAGAAATACATGTAAATTCAACATTTGTCTCAAGTTTTAGAATCTTGTTCAGTTGCATGTGAAACGCTTAAATTGTAGATTAAGTTAATCCTAGTTTAGAGAGTCACGTTAATTTTCCGCGATTAAATGACAATTTTTAGGGAATGGTGCATGGGACAAATTGATCCAAACACTCCTATTTATGTGGATTTAACCATTATTTATTTGTGAATATAGTCAGCATTCGTAATTGACTAAATTTCGTCCCTACGCAAGTGCTAGCTTAGTGGCATTTCGAGTAAGTCTGTTGAAAAGCTGCAAACTTTTGTCATGTTTTACTAAAAATAATGATATTCCATGACAATACGGGTGTTAAAAGCTGTCGTTATCGAGGAATTCAAATATTCAATATCATCCCATAATTAATCATTCACAATTACATTTGTTTCATAAAATATATTTCTCAGACATTCGTTTTAAGCTCAATTTCTCCACCACGTTTTCTTGCGTTATATCTTAGTAAAACGTTAGTAAATGATACATTAGTTAAGGGTAATTTGCAAAATAAAAAAAAATTAACGGTGGTTTATGATTGCTGTAAAGCTGTAGATTGATGATTATCCGGGTGGCTTATTAACGGGTGCCCCTATTATAAAATTAACAATAAAACTGCAATTTAACGTAATCAAATATTATGGGAGAGATAGAATAAATTGCACTCTTATTGGGATGATTTTTATCATCCGAGCGTCTATTGTACTTTGAATTTCAAATCCACAATCCATCTGCCATGAAATCATCAACTCAGCGACCCCTCAAACTATATATAATCGGACTAATCTGTAAAGTTGTGTGCATGATTATCAAATGTGTGTTAGAAATGGGTGATACCTGTACTTTTTTGTGAACAAGTTCGTGTTTAATTGATACGCTCAATAAACGTTTTAGTTAGAAAATGCATCTGTAGCCTTGATATAATTTTACCAGATTACAGCTGATTCAAAACTCCACACAAAAACTCAAAAAAAATACACCACCAACATACATCTTGAAGTGCTATTTCAAAGCGTTGAAATATACACGTTTATCAAGTAAACGTGTCCAATATGTGTTGCTACGATATGAAAACGTGTACGTATAAATCATGGGTGAAATAATGCGGGGAATCTAAACTCAATTCTAATTATTTTTAATCAAAACTAAAATTTAGGAGCAAAAAAACTTCGATAAATATATAATAACAGTAAAAATGAAGTTTTAAGCGCAGTAACGAATTATATGTGAAAAATTAGTTTATAGAAAACTTAATTTAAGTATATTTAATTTAATAATTACGAATTGTTTAAAATGTCGTTAAACGTGAATATGCGAAGAAAATTATTAACGTATTTATTGCGAATATGTTTGCTTTTTTCTCATTATTCAGTTTTGTAAAATTTGAAATAGTGAAACAGTCCTACCAGAGGATGGATTCACTCTGTACATAACCCATATTAGATTTCATAATATTTAATCACAAAAAATGAAATGAAAATTTGTTTCATGAATCTTTTTTTTTTGGTTGTATATACCATCTAATCATTAAGCAAAATTGAGGATATCTAGTCATTGGTTTGCCTCGAGCCATTAACGAGTCGACATTATTTTTCCTTGAATCTCGGCGATTTTTTACTATACCAAAACCACTTATTTTCATGAAAAGAAAATGCGCACCAATTACTAATAATTTGAGAGTAGGCCTAGCCTTTAGGCTTAGTGTCGTCCTCTTGACATGATATCATAATTTTTAAAGTGTTTTTTGTTTGGCAATATACGGACAATAAAACCAGGCTACCGACTCAATTTCTGAGATTTGATATGATTGAATAGTTGGTCAGGAATAAGAGCGGTACCACTTAATAAATAACTATTTCGCAGCTAGTTCTTAACCAAATGTTATTGTTTTCACAATAGGCAAGCTTGCACGACACAGATCTATGCTCAATAAGGAATACTTTTTTTTGAAAGTGAGAATTTAATCGCCTATCTTAGGCATCAAAATTATTAGATTACACTAATTCCAGTACTCTGGTTTTATTTTAAATCTATAATTAGGAAGATCATAACATTTGGAATTTTTTTTTATTTTTTAGATTCAAATTGGAACACTCAATACCATGATCCTTTATAAAAAAAATATTTTCCATTTATAAAGGAATCAGTTAATTTAGATCAAAAGCAATAGAAATCTAGTTCATGAAAACTACAATAATTTTATTGATTTGTTTGGTTCTGCAATAATTAACACCATTTTTAAAAAAAATAGTATATGTGGCCGCATGATTCCATCGATTTTCACGTTTTATTTTTGTATTTCACGTATTATTTTTCAACTTAAGATATTGGGGATATTCGTAAACTGTAAAATAATACGTGTTTTCCAGGGAAAGAAACATTTTTTACTGTTTTGTAATTAATATGTAACTTAACAAAAAAAATATTTAAAAAGATTTCAGCAACAAAAAATATTTTTTTCGCATTTTCGTAATTATTTTAATACTAAATTGTATTTGATAAACTCAAATAAAAAATATATTATTTATTATATATGATCTTTGAGGAAACATTTGCGATTATATTTGTTGATTCAATCACGAATGACTTCACAACTTAATGGGTAAAAAAACTTTAAATGTGACTTCAATTTATTTTTATGGCCCTGTTTTCTGAAAATTCTGTAATTATGTTTTTTATAATGTGATTATGACTGTAATTAAAACGTCATAATAGAAAAGCTGCGCAGTTTTTAAGAAAGCTTTCAACAAAATGCTGAAAAAACCATGAATATTGCTATGATTCCTGAATCACAAATCATTTTGTTTAACTCTGCATAATTCACAAATAAAACACTGCAGCTTTTCTAGCAAAACAAGCGGTTTTTTACCTTTGCCCTCGTAAAACGCTGTCTGTGAATACTTCAATGCACGTAAACCCACAACAATTTCGACACAAATACAACAGACACACATTTCTCACCAAAAATGGTTATTTTTTACAGCATGGTTTTCAAATGGACAAAAACGCAAAACTGTTTTAACGTTCGAGTGCCAAAAATAAACCTTCTCCTGAATTTAAATCAAAACAAGCTCATTTGTAACACCGTAAATGCAGGTTCAAAATAAAACAAAAAATAGCATTACGACTCTTTATTGAGTTGTTGTTTTTTTATTTTATTCTAATACAAAGATTTCAAAAGGGATAGCTGAAGGTGTTTTCAATGAGGTTCAAAACCACCCTTCATGTCAACAGTTTGGTTCAATAAGGGGTGCACCTTTAGATACCTCCAGATAGAGGCCACCACTTCGAAGAACAAAGGAGTAATAGGGAAGTAATTGCGGTGAATTTCTGGCAACATCACACTGGTTTTAGGTCACAATGTCGCGAACTTATGCGTGCATATTTTTCTGAGGCCCATTTTGAAGCTCACTAAATTGAAAAGTGAAATTTCGTTGGTTGCCGCGGGCAGCGCACCTTAATGAGGGTCTGGCAACAAATGTCAACAGCAGTACAAAACAAATAAAAAAAACTGAATTTTTTTAAAATTATCTTGTCGGATTGGCTATCGAGAGGTGCAAGCTGAGCGCCATCTGTTGCCGCAGTCGACACACAAAATCGAGTTGATCATTAAATTAAAAAAAAAACTGGTCATCCAATTAATGCTAAAAACTTACATCATGTGACAGGTTAGTTTCATCGCAATGAATTTTTTTCCATTCGGGGATAAATTTGTGCTGATAAAATTGACTAAAGTATTTTCCAAGCGATGGTATTTTAGAAATTTTTAAAATAAAAAAATGCAGGAATTTTCTTTATTGATCATATGTTTAACCATCAAAATAGTCAGTCTGTTATAACATCTCAGACACAGTTCCATGTCTCACAAAAACTTTCAAATGTCACTTTATCAGTCCATTAACAGACCTCATTTACAAATTCTCCCTTCCTCCTTTTTTATTGACTGAAAAATGAAAAATTCATTTTTATTTTATTTAAAACCACAGCCATAAGTGGAGCGCTTCATGCCCCTCGGGATAGACAATCAATTAAGTACAAAATATTTTTTTTGGCAAAATTGATGGTATCTCTCTAGTTGTTACCATTGCTGTTAATTTGCTTTCAGATCATCTTGAATCAGGCTATCTGAACTCTTCCATTTTTATTCGTAAATAGCACACAGCTAATGATTTCATTTGGGGCCAATCTGCGTGAGAAAGCAATTGCAAAGGGCTTTAAAATAAAAATAAAATGAAAGAAAAAAAATGGAGGCGCCCTAGAATCGACTTTCCTCAAGATGGTGCATGATGGCCTCTGGCTGTGGGTCTGCGAACAGAACTGGTCACTCACTGTTACACCCATGATTAGGGGACAGGGAGGAGGGTAAACACGCCCATTGATTACTTGACCAAAGTGCCCTACATAACTAGTCCTTGCATAATAGCAAACACTGTATTTTTTTCTTTTTTTCACAGAAATGATTTAAGTATTGAGGACAAAGTGTTTTGCATTCATCGCAAACATTGGCCAGGGGCTAAAACATCCACCCGAAATTCTGGTCGTGCAATGGGCAAGATGGACGAACCAGGAAACAATTGTTGTTGTTGTTGTTCGGGTTAGCCACTTGGTGGTTTCAACAAACTTTCAGTTTTTCTCGCTAACAGCTAGGTGACATCAACCATTAAAACCGAATGGAGGATAATCGATTGGTAAGACTATGTTTCGACAGTAAAAGACCAGCCTGTCTTTTGTCACCTTTGCGACAACAGGATGCTCAAACAAACCAATCCTGCTAATACGTTCCAGTGACCCAAATCACCGAAATGTTTTGACATGTCAGGGGGTAAGGCACTTATGAGTTATTGGTCTTGACAGGCAAAAACTACTCCAATCCAGCATGCCAAATAAATACTATTTGGGCAGTCGAAATGTTTCCATTTGCAGTCATTTTATTTGTCATTTCCAAGTCTCTTAGACAAAGCTGGTTTCTACATATTTCAATACATTATTATTCGTTTTATTGGTAAGAAACTGAAGGCACAGTGTTGCCAAATGATGTAATCTGTAGGTGATCTTCAAAGTAATGTTTAACTCGTGCTTTTATGAATTTAAAGTAATTTAACTTCATTAACTTTGTTCTGTATCTTCTGCGTTTCAAATAAATCAAACCTTTAGTGGATTTGAACTCTGACTGAAAATTGCGGGAGTAAAAAATGGAACGGAGCATGTATCTACGTACGTATTAATTTGCAGGAGCCACCAAATTAAAACGAATATAATGGTACCGTGTACCAAATCAAATCAATACAAACGTGATAACAATTTGTTAGGCCATGGTAACACAATTTCCAAAAGTCATAAGCACTTTGCCAAACACGTCTATAACCCTATTCTTACAGTGCATACAAGCTTTAACAGTGGCAAATAATTAGATAGCAATGATATACTGTAGTAGCAAATAACTAAATAAAAGATTAGGTGACAATAAACTGCAATGGAATTTCTAATGGTTTAATATTCAAAAGTCATAAACACTATTAGAACAGTGTTTGAACAGGCTTGAACTATTTTGGAAATTTGCCAGAAGTTCTACTTGCTCATTTTATTGGCCGATATAATGATATAATATAATTATATGCATACACGATAATGTATTTTAAGCCAACGTTTTTTAGACTGCTACGTTTCACACACTTTTTAAGCACGTCTTATTTCCAAAATAAATAAGGGCCAATCCAAATAGTTTCCTCACAAGTGACAATTGGGGCCACATATAAACACGTTTCCAATATTATTCTTTAAACAAGTATTTTAAAAAATCAAGAAAAAACTGCAATTTGCATGTGCATAGTTAATTCCACGTTAAACGTATTTTGCGGCTAATAAGGAATAAATTATCGCCTCCCAGCATGTTATGCAGCTCCACATTAACATATTTTATGCGGTTCAGCACCCATACGAACCACTTAGCCTAATTCTGGCACGATTGTCCTTAGAGGGCGCTGCCGACCAATCCCTTCTGGGGTGATTTACAAAGCAATCTGTATGCAACCAATGCTGTGAAACCCTTTGGAGATCGAAGGTCCTCAGTAAAAAAACAACACAAAAACGATAAATAAGGAGAACTGACAAAAAAAACGCCATTTCTAAAAGAGAGAAATTTAACGGAAAAGTACAGAGTTGAATGAATGTGGGACACAGAAATAAAATTACCCAACTGCATGGTTATAAACTGGTTTCCGTCAACCCAAACCCCCCCACTCCCAAACGAGTTGTTTATCGAAATCAAATACTAAAAAAGTTGACCTAGCAACGCCATCCGGTGGTGAATCTGTGAACTAACCAAACGTTTCACGCATCTTAGTTGCTGGATAAAGTCCACAGATGGCGCTGGTTTAGGCGGCAATGCGAGGGTGATTCGTTTTACATTTGGTATTAAAACTTGCACGCAATAAAATTAGTTTATAAATGGCCTATTTATTTAACTTTAACCTAAAATAGTCATACCTGATCATATCAATCGTAAATCTAACAGTTCTCATTGACATTCATTGTAAAAAAATATTTCTAGACAGAGATGTATGTTTTCCTTCAAATTATAATCCATTCTAATTCAAATTTCACTTTCGTGTTCCATACAGCCTGATTTTTTTCCGTTATACTATTCAATACAACCGATGTATGAGAGAAACGCTGAGAAAATACAATCTTGAGATTATGATTCCCCCAACTGAGAATAAAAAACCAGATTTTACGTAAAAATGCAAATATTTGAATTTTATCCAACTGCGAGAAAACCACAATCGTCCGTTACTGACCATGACGCATTAATGCGTACGTGTAATCTCAACACCCAAATGAATATTAACCAGGCCACAAGAGCTTCTCATATTTCCAAGAAAACCACAAGAAGTCCGGTGTGTTTACCCCATCCATGCGAAAATTTCGCGAGTTTTGAGAGCAACACAAAATTCATCTGATTGAAATCTCAAGGAGGGAAGAACACATTATATAATCTAGGTTAATATTTTCTTAAACTTATTTTAAACGAGTCAGAAATTCAATTCGTTATTTTATAAAGGGATTTCTCTTGGACATTTTCTACAGCGTGCCACGAAAGACGCAATGCATTTCAATGAAATCTGATGCTAATTAAAAAATTAATTTCGTAATCACTGGTAGTTATGATAAAAAATAAATATTATATAAAGTCGACCAGTACTTATTTTTTTTGGTGAATTTACAGTCTTAACGTTATTTTTCTTTCAATAATTATGTATGCATTACAATCAAATAATACTAATTTCAATTAGCGTTTTAGTAATTATAAATTTGCAGTGATTTATGATACAATTTTTACGTTAATTTACTAGCAAAAATAATTTTTTATTTTATTTCTAATACAAATTGGGACATCCTTAAATTAGTGTGTTGATAGAGACAATTCCAGAAGGCGCAAAGCCTTGGAGCAGTTTAATTCTCCCTATATCAGCGTGGAAAGCATAAAATCGTGATTTTATTTAGTGATTAGAATTAAAAATGTAATGATTGAATTAATGATCTGAAATTTACAGTGCTTGATTTTACAATATTTACATTTAAGACTTTATTTTAATTTTAATGATTTGGAATGTACAGTGATTGATCTAACAGCTTCTGTCATTATTTTTCTTTCAAAAATCATTAATGCATCACGATTTGTAAAACCACTCATTACATTAAGTGATTTATTGATAATAAAGTTCCAGTGATTGATTTTAAAGTTTTTTACGTATTTTTTGCTATCAAATTGCATTTATGGTTTTAAACACTAGTAGGCCTACGGTACTAATATTATTTTATGTTTTTTTATTTTATTTTAATATTGTGACGTTTAAGACATCCTATCAACGTGGAAAACAACAAAAACTAGTGCTAAACTCATAACATACTTTAATTTAAATAATTTATAAAATATATTTTATTTTTATTTTTCAATATAAAAAATATAAGTACCTATAACTTTCGAAGAAATGCAAAATTGATATTTTACGTCACTGGCTAACTTGACATGTACAGTACAAAATAACGTAAACATGCTTATTTTTCCAAATGTGACTACTAACGTGGTTAATTATACAGACAGTGTGTGAATGTTACAGTCAATAACCCTTTGTATTAACATGAACATCCGATAGTAAATGGTTTGAAGGTTTAGGCATGATGAAATACTAATAAAGAAAACAAATGAATTTTGCCTTATTGCATCGGGACTTAGCGATGAAAATATATGTCACTGTAAAATGGGACAATTCCCTCATAAACACATGTATTGGCATAAAAGCAATAAGCAGTGGAGGAAATTGAGTAAAAAACGGTCAAATTTGAACCGAAATTTGCAAGAAGTTAGTCCGGATGTTAAATCCTTTTTAGTGTCACGACCAAACAAGCATGTGTAGTCATAACACGTTGAACACATAAACAAACGTTTGGAAGATTGTGTTTTAACCGCATTAACTCATGGTTTATGCTTGCACTCAATATTAGGAACAGGTTTTTGTTACTGATACGTGCTGCAAGCGTGTGTCATTTTAAAAATTAAGATTTAAAAAACGTTTTTAAAAAATGACGCAAACGGATAAACCTCCAAATATGTTTCCTAACAGATTCCATGTGTTTTTTGTTCTATAAAAAGGTCAAAAATACCGCATTCTCTTGTTTATTTCCGGTCATGACAAATCACCATGGTTATCATCACTTTCAATTATACGACCAACATGGGAAATAAAATTCCCTTTGTGAAAATTTAAATTAATATAATGCAACATTAACTACATTCTGCGTTATTATCAAACAATTTCAACAGTCGTGTTAATGGGAACACTATTGACAGAAGACATGGTGGGTTTGAGACAAAATCAATACCATTTTATATCACATTAGCCAAAGTAAGTTCACGTAAAAACAACAATAATTTTCCAACAATTTCGCACTTTGCGGATATTATATGCAGACGTATCCGGATGAAACGAGTTTAATAATTTATAAAACTGCTAAACTTTAATGATGTGATGTTTTATACTTGACACCAGTGCAAATCTGTGTTCTTATTAAATTTATCACGCAACATAAATAAAATTTTCTCGTTAATTAAAGTTTTCAACTTCCTAATGTGCAAAAATAGCATTAGTAAAATGTATTAAAATTTGCGTTTGATAATGATATACGTGTGGAAATAATACAGTTAAAATAAGTCTTCATAATTATCTTTGTACATGTATAATAAGGATATTTACTCTATACATTTTTTGCCAGCGAAGAAGCAAAGCTTGAACGCCTAGTTAAATTTGCATTTTAACAGTGAAAATTTATTTGAAGTGTCTTGAACGTAGTGTATTTATTCCTTTTCTCAAAATAAGATCCGTTTTTATAACAAACCCTCACAGGGGTTTCAAACAGGCCTGACATGTTAAATCTGGTTGTTTCAATAGTTTTGCTATTAGAGGACATATTTTCGATTAAATACTAATCCAAAAGCATTCATGTAATTATTAATGCTATTGACAAGTTTAGTCTAATCTTTATTATATTTAAATATCTCGGGCCTGCTCTAGAAGAAACAATTTTTTTGTAATTAAACGCAAAAACAAACTAAATGCGCTTTTCATTCAGAAAGCTAATCATTTTTTTTGGACCTCCAAATTAGCAATATTATCCTTCCTAATTCAATTTCGAGCTTGAGGATGCGGAACAAGATTTCTTGGTGCTCGGAAGAACTGGTCCTCTTGTATTTACATAATATTTCTCACCAGTTTTTGTATCCAAAAAAGAGGCATTTCTTAAATCGATTCTAATGCCAAACAAAAACTAAAATTATGGTAGGTTAGTACCATGAATATAATATATGTGCTGGCCAAATTAGGGTGTTGTCAAACCCTAAGTAGCTCCTAGGGCAAGATCACTTTTTATAATTATTGCCTTCAATGTGGAAGAAAAAACCCAAAGAAGCAAATCACAAATTCTAATTTCAGTTTTCAAGTTCCAGGACGGACAGATTGTTGGTGGCCAATCGTTGGTCAAACTGGTTTAGTGGACTGTGGTGGACCAGATACAGCGATCGTGTCTTTTCCGGGTTGTTGATTTGTTTAGCTTTTTCTTGGACCTACTTAAAAATAAACCCTTTCGGCCTACGCCTTTCATATCTGAGTCATAAATGCTCGTTCACATTTTAGCTGTTTTTTATCCACTGGTTGCATCACATTTTTTTCCCCCTACATTGCGCTTCCGCAAATTGACCACTGACTAAAAACCTCTTCACCAAATTCCGTCCCTCTCCCCAACTTTATCTTCTTCACGCTGACCGATTTGGTTTCAATTTCAATGAATAAAATTGGCGAAGCTTCAATGAAAAATATCAGTGCAAGTAGTGTTTTTCTGAATGATGTTGGAGCGGTCAAGCTTATAAACATTAGATCAAAGTGGCAGTCATATTGTCAACTGGCATATTTCTGCTAGTTTCCATCTGAATTCTTTCAAAAAACTTATTGAATTTTACTACTTTAATTAATAAATAAGTACTGTAATAAAATAATAATATAAATGAAAATATAAATTTTATGAATACAAACAAATTAGTAAATAAATAATACTGTATTTTAATTAATAAAACCACAGTCTTTTTTTAAAAAAATTATAGCTTTTAAATAATTTTAAACTTAAAAAAATTACATAGCAATCTTAAATCATTTTTAAAACATCTCCGTTATTCAATTTTCATTTTTGCGCATAAACATTTACTTTATTTAATTAATAAAATTTAATACTTTTTTTTTATAAAAATTGAACAATTTAATGCTTTTTAAAACATAATAACACTTCATAAATATTAGTGTCTTTTACTTAATAATATCACAATATTTTAATAACACTAAATTTAAACAATTTCAAGCAAAAACAATTAGACTGTAGTCAAATTCAATATTCAAGTGTCCAACAAAATTAAACTAAATCACCTTATGCAAAGTCAGTCTTTAAACTAATCGATAATGATGCTAACAAGCATCTGAAATATCTCATTAGAAGTGATATTAAAAATTAAGCACCCAAATTACATTTAGGAAATCGTTTAAAATAAGACAAAAACGCTCATATTATACTACAATTCATGATAATACGTAATTTATAATTAATGCCAGTGGCTCTATGTTAAACAAAACCTGTCAAATAAAAGTATATGCAAGATCTTCCAAAGTCAGTAATTCAATGATGACGTCATATTGTCAGAGTGACTCAAAAGTCAATTTATAGGTTGGGAAACATTTATTTTCTAAAAAAAACCTTACCAATTCCAGTAATAACATTAAGATCACTTATCGACAAACCTGATGACCCGGTTATTAGACCAACATTTATTTAAAAAAAACCTCTCCATCGACGTTATCGTTTTAAAAAAAAATTACCCATAAAAGCAAAAATAAATAAATAAGAAGCAAAATTTGCTGAATTGAAAAAGTATGGAATATTAAGCGTGATTTTACCATTTACCTCTAATATAAAAGCGGAAATGCATACATAAGTACCGTTTTACTGCTTGTTCTCACTGTTACATCCAGTTTAGGGTCGTTGAATGACCAGAAAACATACATTTGCATACATTTCACAAACTTGGAGAGGGTTTACGTGCCGCACTAAACGAGAAATCTTCTCAGATTTATGGGCAAGAGATTCGTTTCATTTTCTCTTACTATCATGCATTTACAAGTACATTGTATAAACAGAAAACAGAGCGCACCCCCCAAATGTCATGCCATGAAGGCAGTTTGTTATGTATTTACTGCTAAGTGTTGAAAGAAGACCTAGGTCTCCATACCTCAATGGACCCAATTTCAACAACCCTTTAAATTTGTCCAAAACCTTAATAATTTAAGTTAATCTTACCGTTCGTAAGATACCTTCGATGCCCAAACCTAGACAACGTCAATCTCCTCTTAGAGGAGATTGACGTTGTCTAGGTTTGGTCAAGCTATTCCAATCCTAGATTGGAATAGCTCGACCAATGTGGCACGATCACAGAGGTCACTCAGGACAGTTGGGATACCGTTAGCACTAGTAGACAGGCAGTTGAAGTATTTTTTGGTACAGAATTTGCCAAATTCCGTATTTGATGCAAGGTCAAATATAGGTCTACCGTGAGTCCGTGTGAAAGAAAAATTCAATGAATCAATTCTTTACATGAACGAGATAGATAATAATTTGTATATTTAGGGCCAGTTGCACCAACAAAAATTAGGCAAACATTCTGGGCAAAACCCAAGGTAAACCTCTAGTTAACTAATGAAAAGTATTGCACCACAGTATTGTACATTGTTAACCAGTTACATGTTCATGAATATATGTTCTTAGCTGTCAGTATTTACTATACGTTACCTTGCGTTAAAAATTCCTAAAGTAAAATGGTGTAACAAAAACCTATTAACCCTTTGATTAACTTATGGTGCAACCGGGTCTTAAATGTGAATTAAAATTATCATAATGCAATCGTTCTTTGAGTATTTTCAAATGAAAATAAGATAAGATTTCGTGTTTTCTTTATGTTAAGTAAGACAACCCGCAATCTAATGTATTTTGTTTTTTTAGATTATTTTCTCATGAAGCAAGAGGTGCCATTTGTTGGATTGAAAGATAACCGAAACGTGAATATAGTATAAAGTTCATTTGTCTCTTACTAAGCACAATTTGCATATCGTTTCAATTTGAGAATTGGCGAAAGAAAGATTCCTCCTAATAGCTTTATCAAGTTAATGGAATTCCACAACGTGTTTCAATAAATTTGTTGTGAGAACCCATGTCGTAAAAATCGCAGTTTGATATGCATACACATTTTGGGGCAACCTGATTTGCGAAATACACCGAGTCAATGACGCCAGTTAGACAAATGTTTTCATTTAAAAATTAAGCTTCACCTTCAAAGTCCGCCAAACACTTTGCTCCATGAACAAGAATTTTGAAGTGTCTTCAGTAATGGCATTTTTTTTCTCAGAAATACATTCAGCGCGCATCAAATTGAACAATAAGTTACATGTATATTTCATTTCTTTAACTAATTGGAAATGGGTAATAGGTGCCACCAATCTTGCACCAATACTATTTATCCTTCACCATTAAAAATCAAAACTTAAAATAATTAGTTAAGCTTGATTAAAAAAAACAGATTAAACATCATCTTTTCATTTGATGAATCACTTATATTTTCCAAAGTTTTATATTTTTCAAGGATAATTTATATTTTTACAAACATTAAAAGCTTCAGTTTTGTACACAAAACTTCTCGACGAATTGTCTGCTGCAAATGCCCTTATTCTTTGCACTAAATTATTATCACACTAACCTATAAATCTGCATGAGCTTTACTAAAAAATCGTGACACAATGCTAAATTAGCACGTCTACCCTGTACTTTGTCAAATAACCGTCAAGGGACTGTCCAGAACACTAACTGAATTTTAACTGACCATTCAGGTTTTTTCACTGAAGGGAGATCCTTACTATTTACATGTATGTGTCATGTGTACAAAAAAATCTCTCCCCATATTATTCATATTGACATTTGCGCTTAGGGCTAGCATAATTTTCGTGGAGGACATCCACATTACCTTTGCCGCCATTTATCCTTTCATATTAAAATCAAAACTGATAAAAACTAGGTTTAGCTTAATTAAAAAAACAGATGATTTGATTCAATCAAGTGATCATTGAACCGCTATCCTTTCATTTGATAAACAACTTTTTATATTTTCCCAGTATCTACATGTATATTTTGAAAGGATAAATTATAGTTTACAAATATTAAAAGCTACTGAACCCTAAAGTATTAATTTTAAAAGACAAAACAATAATAGCGTGTTATCGCATAAAATTCCTAAGATTAATAAAAAGGCTTAAACTGTCGTGCCAAGAATTTGGGATTATTTAAGTAAATTATTATTATTCTATTTTTCAGATAGAATAATGTTTCCTAATTCACTTGTGACATTAACAAAATGGTGGCGAAAATGTATATACGGTGGCGAAAACAAATGTATATACTGCATAACTGATTACTGCATTTTTAAAAGACAGCAGAATAACTATGTCCTTGAAGTCCTTAAAAATAAAATATATTTAAAAACAATTTATGGAAATGGATTTTTCACTCTAAAATTATCATATCTGACCACACATTTTCAATTTATACGATCATAAATGGACATATCAAGCCATATTTGACCGCCTCATGAAGCCTTATGAAGTAGTTCATGAAATCAATATCTTTCATGTACATGTATATGGATATACCAGGCGACAAATATGGTTTTATACAAATTCCCACCAGACAGGCTATTCTAAAATGGTGTTTAGATAATTTTGTTAATACTCTTAAATAGGACAAGCAATCTATTAGATAAAAACTAAAATTGTGTAGCAATAGTTGTTTCTTGTATTATATTTGTACACACGAATATTTTTAGTTTTACCTACCCTACTTCAAACAAATGTGGGTCCACTCGTATTTTTATGTTGTTAATCTATCAAAGTTTAAAACGCGTTTGTAAATATCATAAGACCAGTTTGGTCAACGCAAACAAATATGGGCCACATTTTTTGTGCCAATTTTAATTCGAATTCGAATTCAAATTGATCACCATGCCTAAAGTCATAATTAAAAATGGGTAAAGATTCACTGGGTATCATATGGACGTCCCGAACGAGTAAGCTGTTAAAACCATTAATCGAATTCAAGCCCTAGGGAAAATATTCGTCCATAAATAAAATATCGATAGCACCACTTAACTTTCAATAAAAAAGATTAACGAACTTAAAACAGTTTCACCCTTTGGACCAAAAAATTATGAAATCTTTGCACAAGTGTCGATCGTAATTAGTTCGTGAGAGTCATTTTACAAGAAAAAAAATGTATGAATAAAAGAAAAAAATATTTGTATACCTCAACTCATTTGTACATCAACTCAGCTCATAAATGCTAAAAAGTAGACTATTCAACAATAACATGAATTCGTTTTCTTATTTTATGCAACAGGAGAGATAATGAGAGAAATTCAGGGGAAAAGCGGGTGAAGAAACTTCTCTAAATGTTGCAGGAGTTTTAAATTTATTTTCGAAATGCGAATTTCCATAAACATCCGAAGATGTTTTCCTAAACGGACATTTGGAAAAGAGATACTGACCTGTTTAAACAAACACGGTTTAATTTATTTACAGATAATAATAAAATATGTTTAGCTCATAAAATCCCTTCGAAAACGGCAGAGACGTAATTTCAACCAAAAATGATTTTATGTTCCACGCGTGTAAATTTCTACTAGTCATCTATGAAACGTGAATAAACGCCTAAAATTTGATCTTAAAATGTGTAAGTGTTAATTTTTCAGTGATATTTCAATACATAAAATGGGTTACAAAATGTATGAGTTTTAAAAAGCATAAAAGTTGTTATGATTTTAAATGACCCATTGGCAATTCATTAATTTTGCTTTTGTAAACGTATATTATGTTTTAGCAGTACAGATTTATGCAGGTTTTAAAAACCAAATTACTGCATTGTTCCAAGCACAATCATCGTATCTGATATCAAATTACCATTTTTTATATATTACATTGCTTTCATGTTTTGTGGCTTAATTGTTTTTATTATATCCGAGGGCACTAGGGCAAGTTTTTTTTATTATTTAATTTTTGTTTTATTTTTAATTTTCACCCACATTGATTGTTGTGAAAGCTGTTTGTTTTAGGAGGGGAATCAAACATTAAAAATTCACGAGCGTAAGATGGATAAATAATTAACATTTCAAAAGTTTGGTTTACAACTTAATTTTTACAATTTAAACAAATAATAAACAAATAATTTAAACAAACATAATTCTTACAATTTAGATTTTAGTCAAATTTACTCAAAATGTAATTTGGTAACAATTGTCTTTCAAGATTTTATCTGCGGATTTTATCTAAGACGCAAAAATTTTCGGAGATGGACATATAATGTATATATATTTTTAATGTAAGTAAGTTGACAAACTGTATTTTTTGGATGTCAAAAAGTTTTGGTGACATTTTCTCGAATTAAGGTTTAGTAAACAATAAGATGTTTTTAGATATTTGTCAACGATTGCAATCTTATCTAAAATGTTTACTTTAAGAGTAAATCTTAACATTAAAAAAAAGTTTGGAACAAGTTAAATACAAGCTGAGCTTCTACAATTCAAACTTCTGGTCACTTTTAGTAACATTTAAGTTTGGTTCTTAAAGAAATTCTTATTCCCGAAACGCACAATTTTTTTAATCAATCGAGAGTAAATCTACATAAACTTCAATTTTCCTCACATGCCCTCCCACGCCCGTAGATTTCACGAATTTTTATTTCTATTTTTCTGTTTATCGTTATTTCCAGAAATGGGTGAATGGGTCGAACGCTTTCTCTAAGTATCACGTAGCCTTTTCCTTTTTTTTTCAATTTTTGGGGAGGGTGGCATAACAATCGGTGAATAAAAACCGATAGCAACAACTAAACGAAATATTCGGAAACTGTCACGCCCTCTTTACTTCCACATTTTTTTTTATTTCTCGAAAAATAAAAACCGAAGCTTAAAAAAAATTGGTTATAACGGAGAGGCAGACGACCTTTCAGGAAAGTGTTTTTGGATGGCTAGTAAACGGGAGGGGGGCAAAGCGGCCATTTCACCTTGCTTGACCGATTGGAAAAAAAGCTAACGAAGACGTTGATTGGTCGAAATGCGCTCTTGGTTTTTGGGTTACTGGCGCTGGGATATAAAAGCAAAAGCATGGCAGCAAAACGGCCATTCAGACAAACAAGTTCCCAGAGGAAAATCGTGCCACACAAAATGCTCCTCACCGACTAAACTACATAAGATATTCAGGTAGACAGACACACGTAGGAACCAACATGAGGTTACAGGTACGTTCCCTTTTCAACGAAATTCCTAACATTTGTATGCAGGGCCATGCCTGCGGAAACAGGATATCAGGAAGGAAGTAAACAGTGAAACCAATCTGCCCTCTTGCCAATCCCTTAATCCAAAACTATTATGAACTAATTCAGTTTATAACCGCCTACAGAATTTTGGGAAGATTGAAACTTTCTTTTTTAAAAATATAGAGCATATTCTCCTTTCAGCTTTAAAATACAAACTTTTTATTTAACATATCAGTAATTCAATTTCCATAGGTTGTTCCTGGTATCAATTAATATTATTTAACGTACTTTAAATATTTGTCTTTCGATCCATGTTCTATTTCAAATTTAAAAGGTTTTGAAAACGAGGGAAATTGTCAGTGTTTGATTAAATACGCAAATTGTCTTTAATCCGTTTTAATTTTATTTACGCATTTAAAAAGCGAACTAGCCATTACCGAAATTGCATTGGATATTACTAAAATCAGTAATGAATTTAGATGCAACAGTTTAAGATAATCTGAACTATTGACAAATAAAACAAATAAACGTTTACAATATTAGTTGCCTGATAATATAACTTCATTTTATAAAAATACTTAATAATGCTTTTTGACTTTTTAAAACATTTTATTGTATGAAATGCATTATTAATTTAAAATCAAATAAAGTTTAAATAACTTCAAATTCAAATTTAAATTAATTGTATTATTAATTTAACATTACCTAATAAGCAATGTTTGCCTGTTTTGAATAATTTTAACTACATGTAGAATTGGCATTTATTCTGAAGTATTAATAATTAAATTACTAAATACATTTTCACTACATTTTTACTGCAATTATCAATAATGACTTTATCCTTCAAAACCCAAATAACTTGAACGTTTCAAAATGTAAAACCTAACAAAATAATAGCGCAAATTAAGAAATGTGTAAGGCATGTCACCTTAATTTATAACCAGTAATTATAGTTTCTGTCATTGAACAAGATTTATTATTTTTAATATTTAGAAAATTGAAAACGCCCACCAACGCATGAAGGTTTTGATGTAGTTTTATAAATTGTTGAGCATATCAACAACAGAAAAAATTTAACCATGTCACGTGGTAGGGTGTATAATCCATCAACCCATGTTATTCTTTTTTCAAATTATAATTCAACATTATGGTCACCATCATCATTGTCAAAGTGATTTTCTATCAGCTTAGGGCTATCCTTTGGAAGAAAATTCCAAATTCCACCGTTTATTAACAATAAAAAAACTGGACAAAGCATGATTGGTCAAGTGACTAGAATAATAGCGTCTTCTTGGAATAAGTTTTATAAATTGTTGAGCATATCAACAACAGAAAAAGTTTAACCAATGTGTGATTTTTTGCCACTTCTCATTGTTTTAATTCGCCTTTCAGACACTCATCCTCTTCGCAAGCCTAGTGG
>JAQIXS010001557.1:0-28985 GCA_034700785.1 Rossiulus vilnensis | reverse complement strand
ATTACATTTTTAATACTTTAAAAGTATTAAAAATTTAATTACGGTATTTTATTATAAAACCCCGGATATTTAATTTATATTAAATTCTAATAATTTTGGGAAAACGATCAGCATACATTAAAAAAAGTATTTATAGTGTATGAACTTTGAAAAAAAAAAAAAAAAAAAATCCTGGTCAGCTCAAGGTATACTTAGATCAACTCTTGATTCGCAATTGGTCCAAGGCCCCCGAGGATCAGTAACCACGTATTAGTTATCAATTATTTTGGGAGATCGTCCAGAAACAATAGGAAGGGTCAGGCAAAGGACCTAATATTTAAACAAAAAAAAATTGCAACGACGACGATGAACAAAAGCCTCAGAATGACAAACAATGGGATCATTTGTTGAAAGAGAAACAATGCTTTAAATGTTTAAATGGTCATGCTCTCCTATTTATTCGCAAATAACAATATTTCACTGGGGGATCCCCTCAACTATCAAAACTCAAATTAAATTGGTCAATTTTTAGAGACGAGAGCTCTATATTTTTTATGAGCTTATAAATTAAACTATACGTAAGCACAATAAAAAACCCATTCCTGAGTGGACCGGAAATGAACCACCTTGCATGATTTTCTCACGGCTCACATCCTTAATGAATTCATTAGCGAATTAATTATGCAAATTAAGGCGGCGTCGAAAAGGTGAAAAATCGGGGTCTCATTTCGATGAAAAAGTGGACGTAAATCAATTAATGATTTGTGAAATGGTACAAATTAATCGATCATTTGCCAAAATAATTGATTCGAGTTGAAGTATTAAAAATTTTTTTAAAAAACAAAAATATTTAGAAAAATGTTTCTAAGGCATACAACAACTTGTTTAAACTTATATATAAAACCCCGATATTTAATTTCTATTACATTATAATAAATACATAAAATACGTATATATTAAGTTATTGAATATTAAATATATATATATTTCCATATTTGATGGGCATTTGAACAATCGCATAGATTAAAAAAAATATGTTAATAAATTAATCATTTAAATTATTTACAATTAAAATAAATTAAAAATCGATTTTATCATTTTTTCAAGATTTGGTCATCTTTTTGCAATAATTATTCTTACATAATCATACATAATGATGAATTAATTTTTTCTTAAATTCATTACTGAAAGTCGTTATTATGCAGTCATTATATAAATTCATTATTGCAAAACGATAGTCAAATTTTGTAAACTAATAAAGCAAAAGTCGATTTTTTAATTTCTCTGAAAATTCATTATTGAAAATCGAATTTCGTCATATGTTTTTTTTGCAAAATTTGCTGATCGTTTTGCAATAATGATTTTACATTGTGATATATAATAATGACTTTCAATAATGTATTAAAGATAAAATAAAAAACAACTATGGTCATATTTATTGCTTCAAAATTTGCTAATCTTTTTGCAATAATATTTGATAATACTTTAAAATACATAAATATTTTATAAACTGATATTTGTTTTCTCCTATCATATTTTTTTCAAAATGCTTGCTGAATGTGGTAGAAAAAAATTATCAATAAAATTTTTATTGTTACATGACTTTGAATGTTATTGAAACATAACGAAACAAACACTACAGATTTTGACAAAAAAAAACACCTTTCTTAAATATTGTCGTATCAATATTCCTTCACAATATAACATAAATTCTTATTGTTCTTAAGTATTAAGATTTACGATAATCCAAATTTTGCATTAATTTTAACACTTAAAAATTCAGGCATTTTTTTGAAACTGTAGTGTTTACATTATTATTGTTTGAAAATATTCAAAGTTGTACAAAAAATCAGGTTTTTTATCCGCTTATAATCTGCTAATCAATAATCATACTTAAACCACAATTTTTTTTTCAAATTAAATAATTATTCTGATTTAAGACTGAGTTTCTTAGAATTATTTCATAGCTTCTAGCTCTTCCACATATTTGCCAAATTATGTATTTAGAAGGTGTATTTTATGGACGACCAAACGGGATTTTTTTATCTGTTACAGATCGACCGATTTTAACATAAAAAGTACGATTTTCAGAGAAAAATACTTTCGCAAAAACCTCCGCATGATTTATAGGGTTGAAAATGGGAGTTGGGCGTGGTTTTAAAAAAATTGGATAAAATTAGTATCCAGAGTGACCTACTTGAAAATCGATGGAAACGTAATCGAAATTTCGAGAAATTTTGGTTGTTTTTTTTGCGCAAAACGAAAAACCAATAACGTTTACGAGAAATCCACTTTTCCTTTTTTGTCATTTATATTTTTGGATAAAAAAAAATATAGGACGTAATAGGTCCATTGAAAATAAAGTTAATTTTCTTTTATTTTTTATTTTTTCGAAAGAACAATGAAATGACCAACTTCGAACAGATACAAAAACCTACCATCAAATGTAATTTTATGCAATAAAAATAAAATAAAAAAATACATACATCAAATAAATGGTCGCCAACCAAGATTCGCCGAAATTTCTTCAACGACTTTAGAAATAGCAAAATAATAAAAATCGAAATGGTCTTTGACCAAAAAAAAACGTTAGGCCTACCTGATATCATTGTAATTTAAAAGTTACCAAATATTAATAATATTGAGAAGAAATACACAGGATATCGATTTTAAATGTTTAATATTTATCGAACCGTTTGATTTCAGTTTGCGAAATTCATGTTGGAAGAAAGCACTTATTTTTGTAACGAAACATGTAAATGACGTTGAATTAATTCAATATTAAATATTTTGATTTTTTAACATAAAACAAACCAAATTTAATGTTTAAGCCTTATTTTCAAGAAATTCAAAATACTAACGCCATTAGCTTAGGCCTGTTAGAACAAACTACACGGTAGTTAATGTGTCAAAATTTTGCAAATTTACGTGTTTTAGATATGTTTGACATGTTTAATATGTTAAATATGTTGACATGTCATGTCATTTGTCATGTCAACATATGAAGTTTGATCAAAAAATTGACATGTTTAATATGTTAAACATGTTGACATGGCTAAATATTCTATATTCGTCAAAGAATTTTGAAAATGTACACGTCTTACACACGTTAGTTGTTTAATATGTTGACATGTTTAAATATTGAATATTCTTCAAAGATATTTAAAACTTTACACGTCCTTAACACGTTAATATGTTAAATACTTTGACATGTGAAGCGTTTGACATGCTTAAATATTCTATAACCGTCAAATATATTCAAAATTCACACGTTCTGAACACTTTAACACGTTAATTATCGGACATGCTAAGATATTCGAATATGTTTAATATGTCGACGTGTTTAAATATTCTATATAATCGTCAAAGATATGTTAATATGTTAAATATAAAGTTTGACAAAAATTTTGACATGTTTAACATGTTGACATGTCTAAACATTGTATATTGAAAAGTTACACACCCTTAACACGTTAATTCTCTTACATGTTAAGATATTCGCGATAACACGTTTTTAGATGTTTTCAATGAAATATTCGAAATTGTGACATTTAACACACCCTTTAACACGTTAAATTATTGCAAATTTAAACATCTTTATAGTGATAAAGCATGTATATCCTAAAGTGCAACTTTTGATGTCGAAATAAACTAAGTGTACTTGAAATTTTTCATCTCAATAAATACAGAATTTCAGCTTAAAATTTCACTTCATTCTGCTAAGAACTTAAGCCTCGGTGAATTCGTTATTTCAGAAATGTAGGTACATGATACCGAAAAAGAAATCGATTTATACTAGGCATCAGTATTTTTTAAGTTTGAAAAAAGGCAATGGGGTAAAAAAAGATTTGGTTCCAGACAGACAGACTCCTAGAGGGGCCAGCAGATAGGTCAAGGGTCGAGCAGTTGTCACGTGTGAAGGAGAAACACGTGGGGCAAATTAAGTGGCGTGAATTGCAACCGGAAGCCAGATGAGTGTGCAAATGTGACCAGGTGTGAACGACCATGATGTCAAATGGGGACCATTCATAAATAACAATGTTAATACCAAGTATTTTAACACGTTTACATAAATAAATAACCATTATAATAGCCATTGTTAAAACAAATTATGTATCAAAACAAGGACACCCTGTAATAGCCTAATAGCCTACTACCCTTTACAAATCACGTGGATTTATGGATGACCCTCTTTATTAGGGACATTTTTCAATTAGATTGATACCGAAATTAAATCATTATTTGCTATCATGGCTAAACAAAAATTTTCACAAACACCCTTTCGTGTGATTGGTCGAAATTTTTCTAAACTTTGTATGTATGATTTAGAAGAACTAAACATCTAAATCATCTTAATTAGACATGACATTAATTTCAGGAAATAACTACTCAGTAAAAGTAAAAAATACCTATAAACCGATCACCTCACATCTATCTAATTAGGGCTCATAAGGGGAAATTAATTCATGAACTCCTTGCACTGCAAAATCTAAGAAATTAACTGAATAAGTTTCACAGAGTTTGCTAGAATTTTAAAAAAAACTTTTATATAACTTAAAACCAATTCAGTTCTTTGCAGAATTTAACAATTATCTGCATTACAGGGTGACCATGAAACGTTTACAACATTTAATGTGAGATTCTGTAAGCTCAATAATTTTTAAGACACCTTGATTCAGAGTTTAACAGAAATTTGAAGTAACTTTTATAACAGCAATAATGTTATATAACTCAAACTCAATTCAGTTCTTTGCATAATTAAACATATGTTAACATTACAGGGTGTCCACGATACGTTTACACCATGCACAGCTTGATACTGTAAGCTCATTAAATTTAAGGACACACCGTATCAAATTATTTTAAAAAAAAGATAATAAAATTCTCATGAATAAACCTACTGCATTTTAATTCACGAAAACAATACCAATTTTATGTAGGTCATGGGAATGATACATTTAGCTCATTTTAATCTGCAGTTTTAATGGATAGAGATCAAAAGACCCTGAATTTCAACTAATTTGGTGGAAATATTTGCAGAATTTTTGTGTAAATTATAGTACATTTAAGCATTTTACGAATTGATTCACCGTTTCAGAACCAACATTTTATTTTTCTTGACTCAACTTGGCGTCAGGCTCCTTTGTCCACTCGCAGGTGCTTCCCCCTGGGGGGCGCTGCTTGTGTGGTTTGAAATAGTTCGGTATGCCAAACTATTTAGAGGATATTATCATGCGAAATTACCCAGTTTTTTTTTGTCCTTTTCGTTTGGTAGTAAAAGACAAATTGCACGCCACTCGGCCGAGGTATTTGCATAAACTAGTCATTTCCAAAATGGCCGAAGGCCGCCATTTTTGCATTCAGAAACAATTTCAAAGGAAAGAAAAAAACGTCTTTATTAGACAGTTGTTGATTTATCTGCGGTAAACTTATCTATGAAACGCATTAATCCTTCCGGGTATTTTCGTTAAAAACTAAAGTGTTTCTCCAGTTTTATCTTTTCCGCCCACAGATGGCGCTCAGCCCGACCGCTCCATGGCCGCAGCGCCATCTAGAAACGAAATCGGTAAACACATTCTAAATCTAATCTAAATCTAATTAAAACCTATCATAATTCACTTTTCTTTTCATACTTTTAAAACTTTCAATTAAAAATCAAAATTAAAATCATCATCATTTCAACAATTTCGATTGTCTGCAGAATTTTCTAGTGAAAAACAACAACAATGACATTTACTTATAAAAGCCAATTTTTTCAATGATTATTTTCAAGTAAATAAATTCTTATCAAATTTAATTTATAATTTATCAGTTGTTATAGGACGACTAATTATTATTTGGATTATAATTACAATTACAATTAGAATTTTCAAGGATAAAAAGGCCATAACAGGGAATACCATCAACGATTTTAAATCTATTAAATAAAACCAATTTCATTAAAAAATAATTCAAAACTGATTTCGAATAATACGCAACACGAAAATATGCGGTAAGCCACAGGTGTTTTATTTTGGATTTTCGTCAAACATAATTTATTTAAAATGTTTTTTAATTGATTGATGAATGAATTAAAACTCGATTTACAAACGTAAATTTAATATTAAATTAATATTAAAAATAAGAGAATTTAAATTTCATTTACTCACGTGCAAAAATTACATGGGCTATTTTAAAAAATGAGAGCATTTAAGATTTTGCAAAAAAATATAACAAGTAAACAAATAGTACAGATGGGTGTTTTTTTTTTAAATTTTTTTTCGAAATTTCCAAAGAAATTATCAGAAATTCTCATCATTTTTGAAGTTGACTACATAATGAAGGGTTCATACGTTTAATTCCCACGCCCATCTGGCATCTGTTCCACGATAACAGGTGTGCAACCCCAAAAATGTTCCTTTCGGAGGGGTCAGGGGTCCAAGCGTCCAGATGGGGCCTCTCCAAAAATCTATAACGGCCATTTTATAGACAGTATATGCCCATGTTTCATTTTACAGCCTATCCTTCTTATACGGCTAAAAATAGTGAAACCTTTTATTTTCTGACACAAATACGCAAAAATGCATAGGTCTTCGAGGCGTATGGAAGCATTTAAGGTCACTAAACTGTCCAATGGTCATTATCTGGACATCCTTTTTCGAAGTTGAATTTTATTTTACAATTTTTTTCAGCTTTTTTTAAAAAAACGACGTAATTAAATACACATTCAAAATCAAATAAAATTTAAATTTATGCCTTTTTTAGCCAGCGACTTATGTTCTTACGTCCAATCTCATTCATAACGATTAGAAAACGCTTGTTTCGTTATACGGCATTTCGATTTACAGCCGACTTTCCAGAAACCCGTCTAGGCCGTTAAGCGAGTTACGAGTGCAGTTTATTACGTCGTACGTGAACTTATTTAAAACGAAATTAAAAACGAATATTATAGGGCACTAGAAAAACATTAATTTTCATTCTATATCGGTATGCATTTTTCAGAAATTAAAGAGATTTTAAAAAATTTTAAAACAAAAATTGCTAGTTTAAACTGAAATAAAATTTAAATGTGTATATTTTCTAGCCAACTGATGTTTTTTGAATTATATTTGGAACGCATTTCATGTAATTACAGTACATGCGTTTGTACCTAAAAACATGTTTCGTTATAGGCCCTACAGAATTTCGCTTTACGGCCTGCTTTACAGGAGCCTATCATTTTTGTAGAAATTCAAAACTTAAAATTACCTTAAACTTAATGTAACAGTAGGTATTTTTGTAGAAATTCAAAACTTAAAATTACCTTAAACTTAATGTAACAGTAGGTATTTTTGTAGTAATTCAAAACTTAAATTTACCTTAAACTTAATGTAACAGTAGGTATAGGGGGGTCCTGGATCGCACCCTTTAATTAGCGACGGCCCAAAATTGGAGTCTGGGCCAATTACGCAAGCGAGGCCCCTTAGTAAATAATCCAAGGGTGAATTTCGTTGGGCGAACTAGAATTACGAGGGTCCCAGTTGAGTTGCAACGTCACTTCATCCCTTCCCCTTATGCCCCTTAATCCTCCACCAACAGTCGCTATGCTTCTACTTCTTCTCCGTCCAGATACATATAATAACAGAGATAATAGACTTGGCTGCAATTTGGCAGCCATTCATCAAGAATTGAAAAGCCATCGCCACATGGACGAGAAGGGAAAAATAGCAAAATAGGAAATAAAAAAAAAGATGGTGGAAGGGGGGGGTGATGGCATCAGAGGCGCCCGTCGCTCTAATAGCACCCAATTGGTGTGGCATGCGGGCGGACGATCGGGACCCTCGGACGCCATATTGACCAAGACACACATTTTGGCATTATGTAGCCTATCTTTTTTTTTTTACACAATGCGAAACTTGTGATTATAGTATAAGGCTTGGAGGGGAGGGGGTGGGGTGCCACCAGTCGGACTATCACGGACTAGAGGGGGTAACGCTGCTAAATATTACGGAAATGGAATGTTTTTAGGTCCACTTTTGAGGATGGACATCATCCTGGTCCGTGGAGACAAAAACATTACAGGTACAGTATAGTTCAGGATACATCGGTATCCTGTACAGGATGCAGGATATATCGGTACAAATGATATAATGATATCAGTAAAAAGGAATGTAGGGATATCATTAACCATACTGATGTTAGTAGTCCCAAAAACCACTGCAATGCTGATATCACTAAGCATACTGATATTAGTAGTCCCAAAAACCACTATAATACTGATATCGATAACCATACTGATATCAGTAGTCCCAAAACCACGATAATACTGCTATCAATAACCATACTGAAATTAGTAGTCCAAAAAACCACGATAATACTGATAACACAAACCATACTGATATTAGTAGTCCCAAAACCACGATAATACTGATATCAGTAGTCCCAAAAACCGGTATAGTACTGATATCACTAAGCATACTGAAATTAGTAGTCAAATAAACCACTATAATACTGATATTACTAAACATACTGATATTAGTAGCCCCATAAACCACTATAATACTGATATCACCAAGCATACTGATATTAGTAGTCCCAAAAAGCACGATTATACCGATAACACTAAGCAAGCATACTGATATTAGTAGTCCCAAAAACCACTATAATAATGATATCAATATCCATACTGAAATTAGTAGTCCCGAACACTACGATAATACTGATAACACTAACCATACTGAAATAAGAAGTCCCAAAAACCACTATAATACTGATATCGATAACCATACTGATATCAGTAGTCCCAAAACCACGATAATACTGATATCAAAAACCATACTGATATCAGTAGTCCCAAAACCACGATAATACTGATATCACCAAGCATACTGATATTAGTAGTCCCAAAACCACGATAATACTGATATTAGTAGTCCCAAAAATTGGTCGTCTACTACGGACCCAGCTTTGCTTTATAATTACAAAATGTCCCGTTTATTTATTTTTTAAAACAATTAAGAATTTGCGGAATTAGCTGTAGCCATGCAGGGAAGCTCAGTTTTAGGAGGTCGCGTACCGTTTTTTTTTTCAAATTTCTTTAAAAAAAAGTATTAATAAAAGCTGAAACATTAGTTTACGGCCAATTCTACCTTAAGGAAAATAAATTAATCAATTACAATGTATAGTAAGCAACGAGTAATGTTTTTTTGTATCGTGGGCAAGCTATTGGCGCAACTTTCTTGACCATTGTGCGACAGCCGTTCTTCAAAGGGTAATTGGGAATAACTGCAGTAACCATAAGCTAAATTTTCAACACCAACAAAAATCAGACACCGTGGTTTGATAAATAATTATTTTATAGTTTATCCTAAGCTAAAAATGTGAATTGTGCATAGGCCTACCTGGAGAAGTAAAGACATGTAAGAATCAGTAGACAGCTGAGCTGCAATTAATGAGCGTGAACAACACTAACAAATTGTAAATATTCTAATATTACAAACGAAACTATGCAACTACCAATGTTTCTAAACTATAAAATATTTGAAGTAAATTAAACAAGTCGTCCAGGGTCCACAGACCGCAAGGCCGTTCTACGCACATCCTTCGCGAAATCAACAAAGAGCCTACAAACACAAACAATGAGTTGAAAGTACAGCAATAACTCGCAGCTAATTAAAGAGATTAATTTAAATAATTTCGTTGTTTTTAGCATGAATTCAAGTGGAATCAAATTATGCAAATTTCCAAGAATTTTGGCACGTGACAACCAATGGCGCCACCTGGCGGCCCCGTGCGTCAACTCAACGTAACGGGTTGCATTATATTTGATCTAATTTTAAAATTTGCGATTAAAACTTACCACGGATGCGAGCGCCAGATAATAAGAGAGCGAATCCGAGTGCCAGAGCGCAGGAAATATTAAATCGAAACACGGTCATTTCGTCGCAATTAATCGCGTCCTTTCTAATTTGGGTTTAATTGCTATGCTAATTTCAAAGGTCACGCGGACTACCGATTGTTAGTAGTCGTATTTCTCTCAAATTACATAACGTGCGATTACGGTCTTTTAAATTCGCTTAACGGACGAGATAAACGGTCGGAATTGTTCAATTAATTTGATTTACCTGTGAGATTTGGCAATCAGACGTGTCGTCCCCAATTGAAATTTCGAACGAAGAAGCTTCGAGGCGCTGCGCTGAAGCGCCGTTGGATTTTGCAAAATGTTTATGAGAGCCACTCAGCGGCTTGGCAAAGTCCGTTTTCGGCAACTTTGTTACTAGCGTAGAATCTGCGTTCGACAAAAATGTGTATTGGCGAGTTCGCTATTGGCAAAAACAGCAAGATCGCAAAAATTCTGAAATGCCGAATACAAAAGTTGAAATAGCGGTATTGAACCGGTCCGATTTAACATCGAATCAATTTTAATAACGATATTCAAAATGCTGTTTTTAAAGTTTATAAAAAAAATCGACTTGCAATAATAAAGGGCAAGACGTACTTTTAACGCATTCTTTCCTTGAAACAACACATTATTGTTGGTAGTACCGTTTTACTAAACTGACATTACCAAACTTGGCTGGACCGTTGGCAAATCGTACCGTTCTAGGCCTTTTACGCCGTTTTTAAACTAGCCAAACTGAAACTATCCATTTGCTGAAAATTACTTTCCCAGAATTAATTAAATCCAACACTGAAAATCCTCATGGCAATCAAACGAAATTTGTCTTTTCAATTCCAAGCGTGATAAAGCCGGTGGAAATTAATTAAACAGAAATTTAGATAGTTTAAACCAGACAATTAGAAAACCAGATGATATATTATTACAAAACAATGAAATAAAATAAGTCCTCAAAGAACCATATTAAAATAATTCTACGCAATTAAAAAGTTACGTAGATTACCCTCTCATTGCACTTCCCGAGGCCAGAATGCAAAAACTAAAAATAAATAAATCACAAATTATAGATTTTAGCCATTATTTCACCACACAAAATTAAAGGAATGCTGCAGGCAAACATGTTTTTTTTTCAAAATTATCGCAAGTTATCGATTATCGTCCACAGTTCTTTAAAAAAAATTCTTATGGAAACATGGTGTAAGAAAATCTATAAGGATTAACTAAATCATGAATTTCTTGGATTGCCAGGAAACCGATAAATATTCTGCTTCCTTAGTCACATAAGCACTAGTTAAAAAAGTAAAATAAAAATTTTAATATTGCAATTCATTCACCCTTCAATAAAAAAGTTTCCCGTCCGTAGCGCATTGCGCATGGTTAACAAATAAGCACAGCACTCGTCGGAAATGCAGTTCAACATCAAGGAGTACACATTTCGACGGTAAACGTTATTGTCCAAGGGCAAGATCGACGTTTCTTCATAGTGTTTCCGAAATGCCTCCAGCGTTATGAAGAGATTCGAGCATTGCGGGATCATCTTGCAGCAGCACCCTTTGACGCACCTGAAGAGGGCATCCGCAGAAAGATCGTGGCCATCAACCGAGACACGATTTTTCAGGCCCTGTATAGTCTCGCTTAATTCACCTAGCACCGCTGAGCCCTGCAGACCGGATCTTTGGGTGGCACCCACTCCCCATAAGACGTCAACGAAATGTACGGCAACATCGCTGAGGTAGACGTCGGCATCGCTGACAGATCCTTCGAGCACTTTCAAATACTCCTGGTCGCTGAGATTGTTGACCAGAGTGGGAGCAAACGCTTCGAAAAGGTGCTGATGGGGCCATTTCATGAAAGAGCGCAGCAGCCCCATTGAAAAGAAACCCCTCAAATGCTCTTTGGCCGTCTGGCTCAATTTCGAAAAATGCAAGAGGATGGCCGCCGGCGAAAAGCTGAAGAATGGCACAGAGATTGACCACAATTCAGGGTTCACTTGGTATCGTCTCACGGCATTGCTGGACACCTTGCCGAGGAAGTACTTGTAGGCGGCTTCGTTCCTCGCTATCAATGCGTGCTCCAAGCCCAACGCGTACAACTCCCGGAGCTGACGGAGTTGTCCGAAACCAACGAACCAGTTACGTGTTTCGATGATGCCTTCCCAGATCATACAAAGAACATTCATTTCTTCCATCGCACGATCGCGGCACACGATTGCTCGTGGGAAAAAATCGCTGATGCGGGAGTCGTCGTTTTTCAATTTTTTGGCCAGCTTGAAGACGTACTTTTCGTGGCAGTACATCCTGGCCACTATGTTCCGTAGGCCGAGATCCATCGCTTCGTCCTCAAGGAACCCCTCGATGCTCTTCACAGTGTCCAAGACTCCGTACGATGTCCAACTAGGTCTGTAACGTTGGAACTGGAGTCGTTCGCGCCAAAACTCGTACTGCTTGACCAAAGCAGACACCAAGCTCTTGAGGTTTCTTTTTATGAGGCGTGGCAAGGGAAGCAATGTGATAGCAATACACGTATCGACTTCCGTTATGCAAGATGTGACTATTTGAGTGGCCACACAAACGGCGCACATTTCCTCTAACTTCTGCACTGGCAAAATGATTTGGTCATTTAGATCCATCACCTTCAACGGGACACAATTCACTGAAATTAGGCCAAGCGACAAGTTGTTAAAAGAAAAAAACGAGGTCTGACAATGATGTTCATAATGACTGTTCACAGCAGATGATCTGGGCGTTGGGCAAATCATCATTGCAAAGTTTATTTGAAACTTATCTTGCGATAACTTTTGCCCTTAAACTATCCATACTTGCTAAGCGCACATGAATTAAATAAAATGCACTATGAGGACACCATGGGAATACGCAATCAGATCACACCTGTAAATCGCCAACTATGCCTAGCTCAGAACGCACCCAATTGCAGTGAAGATATTTGCCCGACATGCAACAATTTGTTATGCACAGTTTTGCACGAATTACTTATTCTCACTGTTTAATTTATTTTTTTACTATGTAGAATTGGTCGTCCTCTGCTGCCTTCCACATTTCACGAAATTTTACAAAAAAATAAACTACATTGTGAAAATGTTAAATAGAACCCCCAAAAACTGGGCATTTCTGTTTTCATATACTCCATTTGGGACTTTTACATTATAATTTATTTTGTAACCTAATGGGCCTTCAGTAACGATTTAAGGGCATTGCTATCACAAATTTAACATGTTGTCACTCACAGTAACAGTCACTGTTAGGCTGAATTCTTCACGAAAGTGTGGCAAGTGCTGTGGTGGTTCAAGTAGCAAGGTGAATGCTTGAAGTGATTTTCGTAAATAATGCCAATAATATCGTACGCCTACAAGTAATTATGTTACCATAGCGAATTTCATGGTTTCAATCCGAAAAAAACAACCTCAACCCTCTCGCCTCCTTAGCGCTCCATTTTTGTCATTCCTATTGTTGATAATGTCACACAATTGACTAGCTTACCTTCGTTAGTTGATCTCTGACGAAATATTTCGTTTCACACCCAAATTTATTTCCGAAAACCTTCGGACACTGAGACCAAATCGCCACTACTGACCACGTTCTGCTCCGCTTTCATTCTAGTTCTGTTTTGAAATTCGAATGTCTCCACGTGCGAAGAATCATGACGTCATCGGCGTGATGCCGAATTGAGACTAGGTCGCCATGTTGGGAGGCTATTACGGATTTCGTACAACGAACAGCTCTGGAAAATTATACTGACACATTATTAAATATGTGAACAATTAACACTTTAAAAAAAACCCCGAGAATACAGTTTATGGATGTTATTAAATATGCCTTCGGATTTACTGGGAATTCAAATGGACCAATTGAATGAAAGAGACCGTTAATCGATTAATCCTTCCTGTTTTATCACTCAATTTACAACCATTGTACATCAGCGTGTTTTTTCCAGTGCTGGAAAGCATAATCGATAAGCAGAATATTTCTGATTGGTTTTTGATCAACGTATTTCCGTTTTGAACGGACCGTAATGTCGATGCAAAATGAGTCTGTTAATTTAAGTCAAGTACGTTATGGTGAGATAATAATTTCAGATTTTCTCCTTTTAAAATGTTATCCAAAGAAGCCACATTGTTTTAAAACTTATATATTCACTTGATAGGACATTACATTGCTTTCGCCAAAATGTTTTATTGGCTATAAGGTAATTTATTGCCTTTGTTGTAATATACCATAAATTACAATGCTTAAATAACAAACAAGTATTCGTATCATTCATAGTGTAGAACCAAACAAGCATTATTCATAGTATTTAAACTGAATGAAAATGAATTTTTAAAATATAAATCACTGAACCAATCCTACGTACATGTATTTCGTTTCACTTAATAAAACACTACATTACGAGATAATTTATAGTAAAATCGCGCATTTCCATCAATCCGATCATCTGAGAGTTACTTTTGATGCTCGAAATCTAGAAGTAAAACGATAAAAATATACCTCAAGCTGGCTTAAATTCGTTTTTTTTCTCAAGTAGTCATCAGGAAGTTGCTACTCCCTTGAAAAACTTGATTTTAAAATTTTACGTAAAGTAAAACATCAAGTTTTTCTCGATTAAGACCAACATAAGTCACTAATGTTAAACTTTGAAAGCCAGTTTTGTTTGGTAGATTTTACGGCAAAGAAATATTTCATGACGATTAACAATCAGTTTCCAATTGTACAAAATCAACAAAAACAAAAATACTCAATAACTTGTCTCACAAAAACAATCATAAAATATAGAAAATTAAATATTTTTTTAACCAAATTAACTTTTGCATCTAAAAGTGCTATTTTAAGTTTCAAACAAACGTTATGGCATTAATTGTAAATAGCTTAAAAGAGTGATTAACACGAACATTTTGTAAATTGCACCTAAAAAGATACTTACGAAAAGTAGCCAGTTCTTTTCAAAATCCTGCAAACGAACGTGAAATTTCAAATCATTGCAAAGACCGATAATGGCACACGCAGAAAATGAAAATTTTGGCCAAGGCAATAAAATAATAAAACTTACATGTAGACCATTAACACACCTGCAATGATGGTGAGACCCAAAATTGCGCCAAGGATTCCTCCGGTGATGGCAGTACTCGTTTTCGCAGCTAGCGAGAGTAATTCACCCGTTTAAATGATTACGGTTTTTACAATTAATAAGGGTAATCAACGCGAGTAAGCCAACCTTTTATAGCATCGTTTGTTTCGGAGCACGTAAGGCCTTTAAATTCGTCTCTGCACCTGATAGAACCAACGAAAACCACGGTTGAATGATTTTCGCGAATATTAAAAAAGGACTTTTTGGAATTCAGTACGAAAAATGATGCATTTATCCAAATATAAGACGCACTTTTACGTGCACACGAAAATTTCTATGAAAACTGGGGCGCGTCTTAAAATCAGGTAGGAAGCAAAATGCAATCTTTTTATGGGGAGGGATAGCAAATCAACAATCATGGTAGCAAACAATTTCCAAGATTTGAAATTTAGGACTTTTCAGGACTAGTTTAGGATGTTTTTTTTCGAAAGGTAATACTTTTAGTATGCATCATTTTATTCCTTATTCATGCTTGTTTTTAACACAATAATACAAGCAAGAATAACATTAATTTTGATTATTCTTTTTAAGAGCTAGGGCAACTTCTACATTTAATAAATTCAATTAAGGCAGTGTTGTATTAAGCTTGACAAAACAACACCCAGGATTTGTAATAATTTCAAACATTCATAACGGTTTCAATTTTGAATTGTTAAGCAGCTTAAGGACTTTTCGTTAAGGAGTATTAAGGACTTTATTTTTTTAGTCCTTTTTAGGACTTTTAGGACTTGTTTGCCACCCTGAGGAATGATGTAAACACCTCGCTTTTATGCTTACTGTCGTTTTACATCATAAATGCACAGAATTAACGTAATAAATGTCAAAAACGTGAGTTATAAATTCAAGAAAGACTTATGAAAATTTCACCCGTAAAACTTGGGGGATGTCTCAATAAACAAAAATACTTACACACAATGAAATCCGCATCCAGTCTCAAGTTCGTTTAAAACACAAACACCATGGTGCTCGCAAGGATTTGATTCGCACAGATCTGTAAAGAGAAATATGGAATAAACACTCGCATAAAACACGAATGTTTAAGTTTTCGGAAATTGATCCGCAGACCAAGTTTACTTACTCACGCACTCGTTCCTAGTTTTGTTCCACAGGTAGCAAGGGATGCAATCGCACGAGTAATTTCCCCACTGATTCTTGCAAATCTGATTTGGTCGCTGGCAAGGCCGCTCCAGACACTCATCCACATCTTGAATCAAAACAGTCAGTAATTTACAGTAAACCCTCAACATTCGCAGGGAATACGTTCCCAATTTTTTTTCACGAATATCAAACCTATCAACATATCAACGAAACATTTAAATGACATTTTATTTTAATCTAAAATTGCCCAATTTCACATAATGTAGAGTAAATTTAATATAAGTGGTGTATGTAATTAATACATGCCGTAAATCTTTGCTAATTTTTTAATGATGTCAAATGAGGACGCCAATTTTAACGGGTGTCATTTCTTGATTAATTTTTGATAACTTTGACACAAGAAGTTTGATAACTTTGACACAAGAAGATGCATTTTAGTCCAATTTGCAGAAACCACATCAAATCACATCAAAAACCACATCAAAAGTCGATTATTCCGGCATGTCGGTAAATACAAACTATTCGCTAGACAAAATCCGTGCCACCGCAGGAACTTGTTAATTACCAACACAAGTCGGCTTCTTCGGACTCGAGTAACCATCCACTCGGTATCCATCGATGCAATCGCACGCGTATCTATCGAGTCCCTTGCCCGCTTTGCACCTGGCCAAAGGACCGCAAAGGAAATCCGAGACGGTATCATCCATGTCGCAAGCATTTTCAATTTCTGTGGGAAAACAGGCCGGAAAACGTAAATACACTTGTCTTTGCGTGGAAAAAACGAGCTCCAACTTGCAAACCTGAGTAACTGATTTCCGACTTTCGAACGACTATGTTTCCTGGCAGAATGCAGGCGTCTTCGTACATCGTGTGCGGATAGGTTGCGCAAATGTCGGCGAGAAGATCGCCAAGGTAAGGCAGTTCCTCGACGAAGGATGCGTGAAAATTCAGATGAGCAATCGAGGCCCTGCAAAATACAAAACACAAAATACAAATGGAATCATGAGGAATTAATGATTTTTTGAGTTATCCAGATGAAATGAAATTTTGCATTGACTCAATTTATTTTCACCAGTGTAGAATTGGTCGTCCACTGGGGTTTCGGCTTCGGTTTACAATTTCAAAACGCCCCGTTTATTTATTAAAAGAAATAAAGAAATTTGAATTGCCTGTTGATTTTACAGATTTTCCACTATCTCGAATTTACTGTACAATTAAATGTAATTTTTTATACTTAGGTAAGCAATATATGAAGTTCACATTGTTTTGTTTTCCAGAAAATAAAAATAGCGCATCGTGGAGGTATCCTCCAGTAAATTGCTACTCAAATACACACGTGACACACATATTGCTAAATATTTATCAATAATACTTACTCCGGGTCTACCAGAAAAGCTGTCATTTCAAGATTTAACACCGTGCAATTGACTATGCTAGGAAAAAACTGAGAAAGAAAATATTTATTGTTGACAAACAAAACCCATTAAATAAAGGCATGTGATGATCAATAAGAGCACTGGACTTACACGATTATTGAAATCTGCTTCTAACTTGCGCATCGTGGAATATTTGCCGCCGTCGAAAAGGCCAATGGCGACCAGCGACAAACGGTACAAGAAGACAGGAGTCGCTGCAGTGGCGTAAACACAACATAAATAAAGCGCGATTGGACACGAGCTTCGACCAAACATTTAGCCCAGCATTCAAACCTACCTGGCGAAACGCAAAAACTCTGGTTTTTCTGTATCCCGCGTACGGGATGATGCGGCAAACTGCAATAGCACTCGAAACCCCCGTCGTCCTTGGGTCGGCATCTTTTTCCTTGACTTTCGCAGCTGCGTCTTGCTGAGGGCAGACTGCACGGATCGCCTTCTACCGAAACAAAACGTTAAAAAAAACTTTTGGTATCTGGAAAAGCACACCGAAAAAACCCCGCCAATAATTAGTGTAATTACCACGAAATGTCTTATCCACGTTTAAAGTTCCATTCCTGTGCTCTCGAGTGAGATTGCCGCGAAAACCGGCATCGATATCTTTGCAAACGCGAGGTTTCGAGACACACTCGAAAGAGGAGTTCTTGACTGCGAACGTTCGAGAAGAGTTCAGTTTAAGGCGCTGACCACGATTGAAAACCCATCTTAAAACCAACCTGTGCAAGTTTCATTTCCATCATGGGAATAGCCGAGAAAGCAGTGACACGTTTCGTTCAGACATAAGCCGCGAGAACAGTTCACATCGCACCGAACGAACGTCGAAGAATTGTCTGCATGGATCAAAAGCAACGGCTTAAGCACGATGAGGAAAAATCAAACGTAAAACTCGTGCGAGGATACGAATTGCTTACCGAAAGCGCAGGTTGAGCCATCGTCTTCCAGGACAAACCCCGGTAGACACATGCACTCGCTCCCATTGGCAGTGTTGATGCAACCGTGGTCGCAATTTTCAGCTGCGCAACTGTCATAAGCTACACATTAAGACATAAAAAGAAAATAAGTTTCAATATTTTCATGACGTTTTTTCCCGCAAGAGATCCATCAGTTAATACAAATTCAATTAATTAACATCTGCATTTGACTAAATTTAAAACATCGTCTGCTTTCTTTCAAAACCTTCATCAGTCCGGTTTTTTTAGCATCGAGGTAAAACTAAATTGTCGAATCCGAATATTAAATATTTCTCGATTCCTAGCGCTCCTAGAAGCTATTTAGGAAACCGCATAAGTCTACTGAAATCCCATAGTTACTTTCACGTACCCGTATATCTTAAAAATCTATTTCACTGGCCTACTATAACAGAAATAATGTAATGATTTGCAATCTCCAAACATAATGTTATAAAATTATAACAGAATCAAAATATTTATCAAATATTTCGCCTTTAGATTCAGTGAAAACAGTATCTTACGGTAGCAAGGCGTTGCTTCAGATCCGTTGTTTTTATGTCCAAGATCTGCCGAACAATTGACCAGATTGCAAGAATTGGTCTCGTTACAGGCGGGGAAAGCTTAAAAGAAGAAAATAAACCAACTTTAAGAGAAGGCAGACGAGTAGCAAAACGTTATTGTACGCAAAGTATTTTTTTAATTTTTACTTTTATTTAAAAAGTATTCAGATTTGGCTGGCATAATGCTGTAATTCATGCAATCACAGATGGCACAGATATTTGCTTAAATGCTCTACAGCTAAACTATACGAATATCTTTGTCAGAATGCAAAAAAATATAATAAGTACAAACATTGCAGTTCCCAACAGAATTTATTCTGTTGAATTAATTCTGCAAATATTCATTTTTAGATTTACACATGAATATTTTTATGAAGAAAAAACAATTTTTTTATATTTTACAAATTAAAATGCATCTTTCCAGAATTAATTTTGCAGGTACTGGTATAACCTTTATATTGCCAGAATCTGGTCAGTAAATCTTAAAACTTACAAAAGATTTTCAGCAGGCTATGAATGCACTGAAGTAGAAATTGTCATACTTACGAATGCACCGTGGTTGAGGTGTTTGAATGTTGATGAAACCATCTGTGCAAGTATACGCAGCATAGGCACAGCGTTCGGTGCAGTTTGGCGATGGGTGATCAGGATCACTGAAGTTCAAAGTGTTGTCCTGACAGAAGGATTCACAGGTCGCATTCACACCGTCTATAAGAAAAACAATCTCGTTGAGACTCATCCAAAAATCAAATTTTAAACTTTGCATAAAACCTACAAAAATTGATTTCGTTCTAAAGACTGATATGCTATGAAACCATCTTACGCAACCAAATTGTTAAAACATCCATCTACAAAAGCTCCACAGCTATACCTTTTTTCCCTATACTTTACATTTTATTTCTTACAAAATATACGTTCAGTATATCAGACCTCTTCAAGGAACAACTTTTTCAAGCATGATATTTACTTTTCCATGAAACTATTTCGGAATAAACACTTCCCCATTCATCTCCTGAATTTTAAAGGAAATCCAACGGATCTCAATCTTAATTTCAGCTAATCTCCGAATAAATCCTACAAACATGCACAAACGGGAATTTAGAAAGTGATACTACGTACTGATCAAACTTACGGATGAACTGTAGTTTTCCCCCAACAGACATGCAACGTTTTCCGTTTTTGTAATTATTTTCGTCAAGTTAAAAGTTCAAAATTATTTTGCAAAATTTTCCAAAATTGTTTTATTCAAAAATCGAACATCAAATACGTTCGAAAAGAACTCGCCTGAAATGGAACGTGGTTCTCGCGCATTCGTTCAATCGAATCGTTCCATGTGATTTAGGCTTACTTGATTTTTAAAAGGTAAAAAAATTAAAAAATGGTGAAAATTACAATAAATGTTAGAAAGCTAGAAGAAATCCCGAAGATTTGTGAGTACAAAAAGTGCGCGCACGAACAGTAAGTGATTACATCGCAATTTTACAGAAGGAGTTTCTGGGAACCAACGTTGAAACGTGGTCTGATAATGTTTGATTATGTACAAAACCTGATTTGATAATGTTGTCTCATTGTGGGTTGACACGATTGTTTACCTATTTTAAACGCCTTAAAAGTGAAAGGAATCAATTCCTGTGCTGGTGCTCGTTATGAAAACTCAAAGATTAAAACAACTTTTGAAAAAACACAAGGTACGCAATAGAATTTTTAATATTTAATGGAATTAATTGAGTAATATTGCCTTAAATAGTAGCTGCCATACAAATTTGCCGAAGCACAATCTCAACTGTGCAAGTGCACTGAGAATAATATAATTTACATTATGATTAAAACTCAATAATAATTAGTAAAAGGTAGCAGCTATATCGATGTTATCAAATTCAGGTCATCTTATTTTAAGATGGTACAGGTTAGTTGGTGATAAAAGATGCATTATCAAAAAAGATGATAATGCGTCTACAATTAATGTTTCAATTTGCAGGGTAGTTGTGAAGGAAAAACTATGAATAAACTAATTAGTTATGAGTAGTTCATTCCAATTACAACTAAATTAGTCCCGGTAATTAATTGCAATGTTAGTAAATAGTGATTACCAACCGACGTTTTCGTTGTTAAATATAAATGAATAATGAACAGTTGTTTAGTCACTTATGTCCAACACTGATAAAGATAATTAACAGGTCCCCAAAGGGAGCTTACCATAATTAATTAATCCTGAATTCCGCACGGCACACATGCAAACGAATATTTTCGCGAAGCACACCACCACCGATAATCCAAAAACTCTTTTGCTGTTCGGAGACGTAAGCATTTTCATTTCAGTTCAGTTGGGCCAGCATCGAAATTGGTCCCAAATTGTGCAAAATCAAGGAAATCCGGAGACTCCTTTCGCCACGGCCCAAAATTTAAAAAGAGCTCAAAATCAAAACTCATTCGACGGACTCTTTGCAATACGCGCCATGCATTGCCAAAAAAAATATATAATAATAATAAAATCATGCAGAAAGGATTGATGGAGGGAGTAGTTGCTCAATGACTCTTGATTGGCCATAGGCATAAATTCACTCAACGTGAAGGCGAATGTTTCAGTCTCATTAATTTCGTATTAAAATAATAATACGGTTGCGTAAGTGCCCTGGCATATTTAACCAGAAACCAGAGCCTAAACATCTAAGACTCGTTTCATGAGGCAACGTGAAAGCCTGATTCAGATTCATTTCACGACACACATGCACATATCTGCATAAATTTTCGAGTGAAATTGTGCCAATAGCACATGTTCACCACTGAAGTGCTGTAAATACACTTTGTGTCAATATTTTCTCTTCAGAATTAAAGGGTCAGTCCATTTATGTCAATCGATGTATGTTAATAGCAATTTGATGAGCAATACTATTTTGCAATATAATTATTCATATGCAAGGGTAATTAAACGAAACTTTTTTTTACGAAAAAAAATACGTAGCTAGAATTTAGAAAAAAAACTACCATTTTAAAATGAAAATCTAGATCTATTTAATTTAATTATTTCACATATTGGTTACTAAAAAATGTAAATCACTGCTAACGTAACTCGATGGATATCTCTACAAAATGTTTGGTTTTCTTCCAGGGGTTCCCCCAGAAATTTTCAACTCCTGACTCCCTGACTTTTCCATTTTTATGAACAAATTTTCCTGATCACCCTGACCAATGATGCCAAATTATGACATGAAAGTGCAAGGAAAGCTATGTGAATTAAAGAGGAATTCCCTATTTTTTTAACAGACAAAGGACTTCATATGAATTCATTTGTGAATTTATCGATTTTTGATAACCTTTCAATGCCGTTAAACGTTTTCAAAGCCATTAAAAATACGGATTTCAAACACCTGGAAAAGAAGTGATTCCTCGATGACAGAAAGTTAATAATTACAAAACTGATGAAAATCAGTAATTTTGTGAAAGCTAAAGCAGGCTAATACAGATTTGGGAAACCCCTGACTTTCTCAAAATAAATAATTATCCCCTAAAAATCCCAGGTTCCCCATGTTCGTCGGGTGTCATCAGTCATTAATAACAAATAACGTAACGTGATATTAGGCTAAACCATCATTTTTAGCAAACGACAACGTCATTTTCAAAAGCAATACTTCCCAAAATCTTCCTTTTTGCTAATTAATCATGAAAAAAAATTGGCACCGTGACCACGACACTAAAGACCGGTCATTAATTGAATCCTATCAAGAAGTGACGTCATTTTTTGACATGAATCACGTCATTAGCCAGAAAATAGGAAGTCAAATTTTCATTTATCTCCCGAGGAACCTTTCAGTCGTCTTGTTTTCGATGCCAAAAAAAAAAAGATCCTCCAGATCCAACTCCTTTGATGGCAAATAACAAACCCTTGAACCGGATTTTCAGAAGCTGGCGATTAACGAGTGTGACCGAATATCCGTCAGGCACCAGCAGCCACCGCCACATTTCCACAACAAATTAAAATCTGGCCACGAAGCAGCCATCAATAATGCATGGCCACGCACCCAACAACATAATATGGCTCGTGACATTTACTAACAGAAACTGCAAAAAGAGCAGAAAACGGAAACGTTTCCCCGCGGTAATGCGGAACAAACAAAAAACACGAAAGAGAAATAAACCGTTACAATTGGAAATCATCTAAACATACGCACGATGGACAGCAGTAACCCAGATAGTAGTAACTTTTTCAGAAGCACTTGCCAGGGTGTCAGGATAACTTTTCATGCATTTTCAGACCACGTTAAGGTGATTTTTAAAACTGATTTCTATTTGATACGAACAAATCAGACTATCTGTATTTGGCAGTTAAAAATGCTAAAGAAATTATGCTATCAAATATTAACTAAAAATGAAATGGTTGTTTGGTCATTGCCATTAAACGTTTAATAATAATAATAATAATAAAAAGAGAAAAAAAACGCCGGTGGGCAAATTTTGTTTAAATTCATCACAAATAATGAAATAATATTTCACTAAGAAACACATCATGTTATGGAACGCCGTATACGAAAAATTTCCAAAAATGAATTTGAAATTATGGATTTCCTTATGATTCCCCAAAAAAGTGCCGAAAATATAAATTAATGACACTGCCAAATAATTTCCATGACATTTCGGGGCAATAGTAATTTTCCTGACATTTCCAGACAATATTAATTTCTATGACATTTCCAGAAAATATTAATTTCCCTGACATTTCCAGACAATTAATTTCCCTTACATGTCCAGGTTTTTCCAGACGGCCAGACACCCTGTCTTGCACTTCTGGTTAGGTACAGCGAGTAAAAATGTCCATGCCATCATTTTAACTGCCAAATTTCCAGATCTTGATGTCCTCGCTTTTCGAACCAGCAACATCGTCTTCAAACGCCCTTGCTCTTCCAGTACAAAGTACAAATTTCTCGGCTGCTTCAGTATCGATGTCAACGAAATGTTACAAGCTTCCAGAACTTGATGAAGCATCCAAATGGTCGTGATGGAACTCCTCGTTTGCAACCAACAAGGTATTTTCTCGAGGCACAATTTCTCTTGTCAGATACCGCGACTTCTGGGCTACCGATGAGTGCACGTCAATGAGATTATACAAACTTTAACAACTTGATAAACCTTCCGAAGAGTGACGATGGCCATTTCCGTTTCTGATCCAACATCAACTTCGTAGTCCACGCATCTCGTGATGCAATTTCCAGGCTTTCGTTATTTGTCTTCGTATCGCGGCCAAAGATGGCACTGCTTATGCTCCACCCTCTCCTTCCTGTTGAACTCTTGCGGGTACACCATGGAGCAGATCGGGCAAGACGAGTCCGAAAACTCTCCGCACAACGAACTGCTGCTGCCAGAGTCTGGGCTGTGGTTCGGCGAAGACTGCTTCCCGGAAGACGAACTTGACTTGCGGCTGGGCGGCTGGTCCTTCGGCGTACCCTTCTTGGGCACTGCCCCGGTCCACGCCATCTCCGATGCATCTGAGGATTCGGTGCCAGATACGCTTCCTTTGATCTGCCAAGAAACAAGGCCTGGGAAATCCCTCTGATGCTAAATGAGTAACAGTCTTTGTCGACAATGTCTCTGACGTTAAACCCCACATTTTGGTCCGTGATTATTTCCTACCACTCAACCAGTAAAGACAGAAGTTTTACATCCTTTTGATTTACAAAAGAACCACGATGTCATTTCCACCTGGTGAAGAACACGGCAGTTTTCGTTCAACACCGGAAAATGTTTGATGATGAGGATATCGCCGGATTACAATCTGAAAAGCGTTCCTTCAAAAGCAGTGCATGTAAATTATGCAAAATATTAGGAAATCACCATCATTTGGATTCCTCACAGGGTGGATCGAAATGGTGTACATGTAGCTTAGAGCGTTGCCCAAATGATCAAGGGTCTCTCCAGTGGAAGAGAAACTGTGATCAAGACTCCAGGGAGACTTGATGCATGGATGGTGGTAGAACCTCACATCTAAACCCATATGTGGAATTCCGATCAATCCGTTCGGATTCACCCTAGTGATCTTATTTTATGCATGCCATCAGACGTTGGAATTTTTTTCCAAAGGACAGCCATAAGCTACCAGAAATTCTGTTTGACAATGACGATGGTGACCATCAAGTTAAATGTATAAAAAAACATTGAATGACATGGGTTGATGGATTACACCCCCCTTCCAAGCAGCATATCCTTGCTGACAGCGGGGAACATCCTCGCCAACACAGTACCAGGAGGAAGTTCCCACTTTCAGCCTCCCTGGCTGAACGCCGCCGGAGAACTCCGAACCAACCTGCTGGTTGAAGAACTCCCTGATGGTCTGCAAGAGATGAGAGACTTCCCTGTGCATCGACTCTTTGGCGCCACCGGCCTTGAGCTCCTCGTCGGTCACCATGGGGTTTTCGAGCTCAATGTGCCACTTGCCGGGTCCGAGCCCGTCCCCGGACTTCTCGATGCAAGTGATCGTTGGCGCTTTGAACAACTCGTCCGTCATTTTCAACTGGATGGTGATCATGGCCTGCAACGGTGGAACTGAAAGAGATCCGCTTTAGCAAGAACATTTCCGACGTGTCGAATTCGATCGACCGTTTCCGGTCGCAAAATCTCTACATGTTGGGGGGAAAAAAACGCCTTTCACCTGAAGCACAATTCGCCTCGCTCTCCTCGCAAACTCCCGCTCCTCCTGGATTTTCCGGAGACGAATCGGCCGACGCTTCTCCGCGCACGTCACCCTCGGATTCGTCCGCACCGCAAGCGCCGCGGCTGCCACTTTCCTCCTGGTGATGCACAAAACATTTCGTCGAAGGACGGTGGCTGCTTCGTCTGGTTTGGAATCTGGGATTATATTTACCGGCACGAAATTGACGTTGACGCAGAACGCGAAGTTGATCGCTGCCGATTCTTGCGTCTCTTCGGTCTCCTCTCCTGGAGAGCTCTGCGCCTCGGTCTCCTCCAGATAATTGCATTGTCTTTCGTCCAACAACGGATTTTCCTTGAGGGTCGCAAATCACAAAAACGAGTGTCAATCCCATTGATAACCGATCCACAACGTAGCCGAGGAACAGTCCCCTTGAGGGATCCTTAACGAGTAGAGAGCAAGGGGGATGCACACGAGACATCGGTCAAAGCTCTTGCCGGAATTAGCTGCCACTCGGGGGAAATCTTCCATCCAACAGACCTAAACGGCAGTGGCGCACCCATGACCTAGTTTTTGGGGAAAGAAAGGGGGAAGGGGGGAGTGCCACCAACTTCATTTTTCTGTTTTCTTGTGGACGCCGTGGGCGAAAATTTTGAAAAACCTAGTTACAACTACGGGGATTTCGGCCGGGGATTTCAGATAAATTTGCCGATTAAAAAGAACACCGTAGGCGAAAATTTCGCAAATTTGGGTATTAAATCCGGGATTTAAGCCTCGAGATTTTATAAATGTTTGCCATCATTGAAAGAAACGACGTATGCGAAAATTCTGACAAACTGGATTAGAAATAATAGTAAAATAAGGCCATTTAAGCGAAAAAATGCTACTTGGTTCATTTGAAATGCGAGAGAAAACAATAGCCATCAAGAGCAACGTCATATAGTCTGTCCACTTGAGTGTTTTTGTCTCACGACATTGAATGGAGAGTGAAATGGCGACATCGACTCTCAGAGCCTTGTCCACTTGATCTGCAGTAAATCAGATGCGGACAGCTACAAAGTAGAATCATCAGCAGGAGCGACACTCACATTGATAAATTTGCACCAGAAGTCCGATTATGCTAAAATCGAGCAAATACGCATGTATTATAGGTCTAAGCGGACTCCGATCACATCTAAAACCGGATGGAACTGCGAGACCAACTTCCCGAGGACAAAAAAACAAGTCTGTCCACTTGAGAGCTGCATGCTCTCATTGATTCGCGGGATCAGTCTCGATAGCGCTCTCTTTACCGTGTCCACTCGCGGCTCTGAGGTCTCGAGAGGCAACGTTCACTCTCACCTCTCCAGTATTATTGCACGCAGCAAAGGATGTTGGAGAAGGTCTCGATAGCGCTCTCTTTACCGTGTCCACTCGCGGCTCTGAGGTCTCGAGAGGCAACGTTCACTCTCATGTTGGGGAAGATGGTAATCTCTCGTTATGGTATTTTACGGAGTGTAGGCAACACAGATCAGTAAACAAATTAGCCATTTGAGAAAACAACCCTAAGAGATGACATACGTACCGATCGGGGCTTCGAGAGCAGCTTCTGAGCCAGGAGGATTTCGTTCTGCCTTCTCAGCTTGTGCATGTCGTCGTACACCTTGGACAACTTGGAGGTCAGCCTTTTGCAGTTCAAGCACTGGATGCTGCAGCTGCTCGTCACACTGGTCACTTCGGAAGACGCGAACGGGTTATCGTAGCTGTACGACGCGCTGGACGACTCGGCCGCATGAGGGGGGCTCACTTCTCCGCAACTCTCGGAGGAGGACCGCATTTGAGCGCCCGCAAAACTCATTTTTTCGGAAACCTTCGCAATGCGTGTGGGGAAAAAATCCAACATTGATCTGAATGGAATGCCAGTCTGAGTCTATAGTCAGTTCAAAACTAGAATGTACTGGGCATTCAAACGGTCCGATGGAATGAAAGAGCCCGTTTTGCGATTACAGTCGAGCCTGGATAAGAGGGATCGCATGGAACCCTCCCAGTAATCCCACTTACGGAGGTTTCCCTGTTCATCCGCGTTTCCAACTAAACAGGTTCCACTGATTCAACCAGTGTTCACGTCTGTCTTCCAATGACAACATAACATTTCGCTCGCAGTTCAAATTTAAAATGGGATAAAATCCGAACGTTTTCGAACATATTCGTGCACATTCAAAGGACATAATTTCTTGCTTAATATCGAACGAATACGTATCACAGTTGAATCCCACTTATTAGAGCAAAACAGTTTATCCTTCCCACATAAGACAAGTAGAATGGAAGGAAATTTTCTCCCATTTAAAAAAGGTGAGAACTCAATAAAAGAGGTTTTTTTTAGTGAAAACTGCTCGGACTGAGATACTCATCCCAGTTATATAGTTTCCTCCCTTTCCCAAAGTCAGTTTATCCAGGTTTCACTGCAATCTTTCCTGTAATCCTGTCCCACCCGTGGTTTTCTACATTGTGGAGGGCATGACGCATAAGCTGAAAAACTAATGCTGGCATCGGCTCAGTATAATCTAGTTTTGAAATGGCCATATATATATATATATATATATATTATATAGTTGCACGTACATCCGATTGAACGGGGATCATTTCAGGACGAAACGGATACTTCTTCGGGGATCCTAAGTTAACGAAAATGTGAGTTTTAGAAACCTTCAATAATTTTAGTAGTAAAATACTTGGTAAATGAACTACATGTAAATTACACTCAATGAATGCCGGCGTTTGCATACAGTAGGCCTATAGCTAGCAAGGCGCTATTGATCACCGCTTGCGTTTGCAGATTCTTAGACAACCATCGTTATACATTACATCGCAATATCATAAAGCAGTCTTACCTTTCCGTAACCGAAAACCTTAACGCAATAACATCAAATTGAAGTCTTTGCGTAGTCTTTTCCGAAAGCAGGAACGTCCCGATGATAGAACACGGACACTTTTGAAATTATGGAATGCGACCAGCGTGACCAGATCAATGGGGGAAATTCACGCGCGCTGACAGTGCTGCCAGATTGAGATGCTAGGGATTTGTAGTCCGGTTGCAAATCCCAAATTTACCCAAATTTCGCCAATAATTGTAAAATAAACATCGTTTAGTCGAATAACGCGTACAACGTAAATATCCGCGTCGGATCTCTCGACGTATTTCACGAGAAACGGCATCGTTGGTTGCCCATTTCACATTAAAAATAACGTTTTGATCAAACGCAAACCGCACGACTGTCCCCCCACCTGCGCATGACATGTTCTTAAAGCGGTGGTGTTAAGTTAGCTTTGCGCAGAGGCAATATGGTAGCC
>JAQIXS010001556.1:0-29013 GCA_034700785.1 Rossiulus vilnensis | reverse complement strand
CATAGACCATCTCCACCACTTCCAACAATGCAAGAAGAATTTATTAGGCCAAGACCCAATAATCAACTCAATTCACAATTTATATCAACCACTCCAGCATCTTTAAGACAAGAGAAGTTCTTGCGTATTAAGCCCCAAGAGCATTTTGTTGTTTCATTTCCTCCTGCTCCTTCAAATCAGCAATTATCCCAACCACCAAGTAGACAACATCCCTCTAATTTTATTTCATCTTCACCACTTTCGCAAAACCATTTTCAAATGACTAGCCCAAAACCACCACTAGAGAACCACCACATCATGTCCACTCAAAGACCATTCCCTGCTCCCCATCAGCAACACCAAGCGCCCCAAATCGTAAAGCAACAACAGCAAAGGCCACAACTTCATTCGCAACAACACGATAGACCACAGAAACCTTTACAACAACAGCAGCCGCCTTTGCAACTTCAACAACAGCAGCAGCAACCTAGGCCACATCAGCCATCACAACAACAGCAACACAGACCTCTGGAGCAATCGCAAGAACCACAACAACAAAGGCCACAACAGCCTTCACTGCACCAGCAACACCAAAATCAACAGCCTTCACTGCACCAGCAACACCAAAATCAACAGCAACAAAACAGACCACAACAATTTTTTCAACATCACCCATCACAGCATCAACAAGACAGACCACAACAATTTTTTCAAAATCACTTATCGCAACAGCAACAACACAAACCGCAACAGCAACAAGACAGACCACAACAATTTTTCCAACATCATCCTCAACAACAGCAACCACAACAGTTTTTTCAGCATCACGTTCAACAGCAACATACTCCACAGCAGCCTTTCCAACATAACAATCAAGAACAACAGCATAGACAACATGGCCCACAGCATTCTTTACAACAACAACCTAGAATACCAGAGTCTCAAATTGAGCGTAGACCGATGATCCCATCTTTCCACTCCAAGCCTATTGACAATTTCGGGCCTCCAGCACCACAAAACTCAATAGAAAACTTTATTCCATCATCATCTCCAAGACCACCTCCAGACCAACAGTTCCGTCCACCAATACATGAACCTTTGAGGCAACACATTAACATCAATAACTTCCAGCAGTCTCACCATACACCTCCATCTGATCAACAAATGCATTTGAACAACAGACCAGACTTTTTCCCTCATAAGTCAATTCACACCAATTCTGTACCACCTCAAAATAACTTGCAGCCACCGCCACAACATTTCATTCATCATCCGTCACCTTCACCACCTCCTTTCCCAAATGAGCAGCATTTCAATGCTGGACCACCTAATATTCCTCGCGATAATATTCATATGTTTCCCATTTCTCAGATGCAAAAGCCATTTGACAATCAAAATGTCATTCATCAGTCTCCGCCTCCTAGACCCCAGAATAATAATCAACACCCAAATAGGTTTCCTGAAAATTTTCAACATCCATCAACTCCTCGACCGCAGATTCACTCAGATCATCAGAGACCTCATAATGATAATTTTGGCCCTTCTTCAACTCCTCCACCTAAACTTCCTCCAATTTTCATTCCAATTACAAATCCTTTGCATCCATCAAAAAGACCAATCAATTTTGTACCTTCAACCACATTTAAACCATCTCCTGCTTCAGCAATGGTTTTTATTCCGTCAACAACCCCAGCCCCTCACCATCATCATCATCCTAATAACAACAATAATAATAATAACAATAACAATCAAATGCCACCAGTATTTATTCCTAAAACCCAGCAGCGACCAGCTTTTGAACCTGATTTTCGGCCCAACCAAGGTCAACAACAAAACAACCAAAATGCCAACAAATTTCAACAGCAATCATTTCAGAATAACTTTCATTCAAACAATAATAACAACCATAACAACGGTTTCAAAAATAATAACCAAGGAAGTAATAATAATCACAATCAAAATTTTAATAATAATCAAAATAATCAAAGGCCCCATCATCATAATCAAAGACCTTCAGATGATGATGATCACGATGATGATGATCATACTGATGACGATCACCACGATGATCACAGTGATGACCATGTTCCATTCTTTATGCATGGACCTGGTAGACACCGTATGCCATTTCCAAATTTTATTTCAGATGATTTGCAAGGGTATAACAGTGAAGGTGGACAAGTGTCCTATGGCTCAACAGATGAGTCGGGTCCATCTGAATATAGTAGTTATTTACCACTGCAAAAAGACATCGCTATTCTGAAATATTAATAATGTTATTTTTCGTCCTCCTGAGATAAAATTGGATAACCAAAAATGTTGAGCCATTTGGAAGACGTTTTATTGAAAATGGATTTTTTAAACATGCCATTGCCATTTGAAATGGTCGGGAACCATGTACAGCTCTTATTTGTTCTTTGTGATGCATATATTTTGAACGATATTTGTTCGTGTTCCATGTGCAATGTTTGTATATATTTTATTGTAACTTGTTGCATATTTTTATTTGTCACATAAGAATAGCTGGATGGAAGAAATTAAGTTGAGGAAATGCAAATGAAAGCGATAATTTTTTATGAAAAGTATTTGGATGATTCCTTGATCTTTGTTTGTTATGGTATTTAGGTTCACAATCTTTTTAATTTGTTGCGACAACAAAAATACTTATGATTGGTAACAAAAAACCATTATTTCTGAATGTCACCCTGTAATTATAAAAATTATCAGTTGTGGTGTTATATTCAATGCACGTTTATAACAAACGAATCTGAGATCAGGGTTTACAAAAATTATCATTTCTTATCAGATATTCTTTTGCGAATTAGCCTATTTTTCATCTCGGCTGTTTTCTTTCACCTGCATTTCTGTCTATACAAGTATGAGTAGTCTACGATAATGTAGTTGCATTTGGACCTGAGTAACTATTAATAGGGAAGTACACACACGTGTACTAAAGGTCACTTAAATATAGGCAAATTTATTTCCTGCTTTCTGCAGTGTTTTAATTCGGGAATAGAAATATTGCCGCAAATTTGAAAAATGCGAATAACATACATGTAAACTGTTGGGCCTTTCTTTTGAGCGTTATTTATAAGCTGATTCCTTGACCGTTTGTTATGTATAGTTTTATACCTTTATTTTGTATAAATTTACTTGTGTAAAAAATAAAAATTGTTTGTATGTTTCTTAAATATCAAGAAAAGAAGAAATTGATTTCAAAAGCTGAAAATTAACGAAATTAGTACTGACAGTGAAAATACTGTAAGTAATACTGACATAATAATGCCCGCAAGATTTGAGAAAAGCAAATACAAACAAATTAGACTAATGTAAGATTAATGTAAGATTATGGTATTATTATCTATATTGTCATTACTGGCATTATATGCGTCAATACATTGACGATCCTACACAATCAGCATTGCTGTTATAATTGTCAATATTTCGGCTGGGTATCACTGTGAGACTAATAATATGCATGCAGCTCAACATATCTAGTCTATTATGATCAATTTTACTGTTGTTCTGCAAAATAAGAACAAGTCGTGTTCAGCTATACAGTGCTGCATGCTTTATAAAGTTGGGCCTCAAATCCAGCCAATGACAACACATGTGCACATGGCCCCGCTGACAGTCGAGTTACTGGCTCTAAAAGTCGTCACAATCATTATTTCTGTAAACAAATAACCTAACACGATCATTAATCATGCCATTACCATGTTTAATTATGTCATTACTAATGATCGTGTAAGGTCGACTGAAATGGAATGTTTGAATGTAATGATAAGAACTTAGCATGATCGTGTATATACATGTATCATCAGAAATGATCGTGCAAGATTCGCTAATATGGGTTGATAATGACAGATTAAAGGGACTATTAATGATGCAAAGGTTGCAGCCCCTACGGAGCCCCTCATCACCTGAAATAAACCCATATGGTCTTTCTAGAGCTCCGTATGACACCAGGCTTGTTAACATGTACATGTAGCGCTAAAATCCGTTTATGACATCGGAGCTGTTGACAAGCGGCTACCACATGTGATTCAGGATTTAATATCAAGGATGCTGCATGTGTTATTTGCAGTGAATTTCTTTTACATTTCGTGAGTGATTCTAAAACCATTGGCAAGGACGTTTGATTGATGGTAAAGACAATTTGTGCAACAGGGTGATACGACTGCGCCAGTGGCGAAATACCGTTATGTGATCAAACATTTGGTAATGACCTTCGGGTTTGTAAGGTGGAAGAAATGTTGATGATATTTCAGCCATTCGTGAAATTCAACATGTACGTTTGAAAACCATACACCTCAATCGCGCTGACACCCGAATAGTCCAACTGAGAGTTGCGTGGTAAGTGTTAAAAAGTATGGTTTTATAATCTGGTATTTCCAAATTGAGGACAATTAGGACTGCTATGAATAAGGTTTATGGCCAATCGTATGAGATGCGTGCCAATGACTTAACTAAATGCATCATGCAAGTACATGTACGTCAAGGCAATGCTAACATTTCCTAAACATCCGGTTTTTACAGCCGTGTAAGAATAATTACAGGCAAGCAATTAAACAAACAAAATATGGTGACAGAAGGGGTGCGTTATGCAATCATTATACTGCAATTAAAAAAACACAATGAAATAATAATTGAACGCTCAATAATTCAATCATCGCATTTTCAATGTTCGTATTTTGAACTCTTCATAGGTTATTTATTCATTTTTTTACAAATTAAAAGGAGTATGAAAAAAAAATTCTAACATGCATGTACATGTAGCTTCCTTAGTGCAAATCCTCTCAAGTGGAAAAGCGCAATACAATGTACTGTATTATCTGTATATTAAAGCAAAATTATATTCTAGATTTATAAGTATTGCAGTATGAGATTAAAAAGCCGATCCAAAATGATGTCTACCATACAAGAAACACATTTTTGCTTCAAATACTTACTATAAATGCTAATTTTTTTCGCTTGTAGAATTGGTCGTCCACCATGATCTGAGTTATTTTTTTTAATTTGAAAATGTTCCATTTATTTATAAATAATTACATTTGCAAAAAAACACGATATGAAACCTCCCCAAACAGGTGTTTCTCTGCAATGCGGCTTCAGAGGGTGGTTGCAAAATAGTTTTTTTTTAAGTTTTAGGTTTTTTTAAGAATAAACGGTACAGTTTTCAGTTACACTCATACGTCACTTTACGGCCTAGAAAGGTTCCTGGAAAGTCGGCTGTAAAGCGAAATGTTCAGGATGTTCAGGGTTACATCATTAACAAATGTGAAATAAGATGATGACTATTGGAGATTCTTCTGACCTATAGGCCTATGTACTTGTAAATGCTTCTATACGCCTCAAAAACCCTTGCACTTTCATGTATTTTCGTGTATAACGTTCGTGTATAAAAATCAACTCCCATCAAAATAACTACAAGACAAAATATAAATTTAGCAATTTAATGTACAGTATACATGCATAACAATTTTTGCATGGTGGTCGAACTTAATGCTTCTGAAAAAAAAATTGCTCAATTATTTGCTCAGTATTGTTCTCAAGGACATACAGTAGGAAACTATGCAGTACTTTAAAAAAACTCATGGTGCACTGAGACTGGATTTTCAAAAAAAATTAAATTGTCCACATGTATGCCAGATTGATCACCATTGCTGTGGTACTTTTAATGCCCTTGTACTCAGGCGCCAGGCTGGTTAGCATAACATGACTTATGTCTTTTCATCTTATGGTTATCACGCTAATGAGAAGAATGTCTTGTTGTTCACATTGTCTTAAGGATTAATTTGATTTTTATCGACAAATTTTAATTGTTGGGTCAAAGTGAAGATGCAGTGTGAAGAAAATCGCATCCCATTACATTTGCGAAGAATAACAGCATAACCAGTATTCCGTATACTTCTATTGACCTATTTATGAGATAGGGAAGCATTCTTGAACAATATGTCTGGGCCATTGCTTATGTTTATCCACAAATTTTACAATGTAGTGCGAATGAAAAGAAATTCACTAGGCCTATGTGCCATGACCAGGTCATTAGGCCTTCGTGGAATTGAGAGCAAAAATTTGGCTTAAAGCTCAAGGTAATTGTACTGCAATATAATAAGATAGCATTGGTTATTCCGTAGGATTAGATACAGTACATTTTATCTCTTACTTTGATCCATTTTACGAGCGTTTCGTGTTGCTCAATTTGAACTTGAATGCATCGCCATTTTTTGCTTTTGTTTAGTGACTTAGAACTATCTCAAAAAAATTGAAATACCTAAGGCTTACGCGAACATCGAATGTTTTATTCAGATGTTTTCTCATCACTAGAATCAACTATTTCAAAGAGAAAAACCTGTTATAAATCACTATAAATAGTCTTTCTTGTGCTAGTCCTAATCGCTGACGTGATAAAACACTTTTATTAATCACGATCACCTACTCTAAGGGTCGGTTGCACCAACAAAGGTTAAGCAAAATCCAATGTAAACCTTCAGTCAACTAAGGAAAACTATGGTTAACGTTAACCCAGCTAAAAAGCAGGGTTAACCTAAAGTTTGTAATATAATGCAATTTTCCCAAAATTACTAGCTGGAACAGGCTATCGCCATGTTTACTATGCTTTGGGTTAAAAATCCCTATAGTAAAATGGTGCGGCAAAAACCTATTAATCCTTCGTTTAACTTGTGGATGTAGGTAACCCCAGGTGGTTATCTAACCTTTTATTTAACCTACAGTCAATTCGTAAAATCTTAAATTTTATTAGCACTGTATATAATGGAATGTTTATTATTTTAAAAAGTGACAACGGTCCTTTTAATTTCATGAACCTTTCTTTAAAACTTTTACCACATAAACATTTGTCCTTATTAGAATCACCAAGCGCTTGGTCAATTTTTTTGTTAATTTATTAGAATAATAACTCAAACGTTGTAAATTACACTGAATATGTGTATTAATACATGTACATCTATAATGTGTGTATATAATTATGTTATTCCCTACTGATACTTTATCGCGAATTTTTTTTAACATAAAAACGTACATTAATCAAGATAATGTATATCATTTGAATAATTTTACTGCTGTTGTTTCAGTATTGGTAATGGATTATTATTTTGTGTTTTTTAAAGTTACAAAGGAATTAATATGATAAACTACAGATGATACACCTATGCGAAATATGGGATACATGTGCATAAAATCTTTCACATTTATGACAATACGTTTGAAAAATTGGATGGCCTACTAAATTTTTACACCCTATGGTCGTCCATGTAATCGAATCATCATTTGCCATGTCTTGTTATAATACCATGAAACGTGGTTCACTTTAATTTCCTCGCCTAGGTTTGCCATTTAAAACCCATGGGAAACAGTAGTTTTTGGGGACAACAATACCGTTGAACAGACCCACCTGTTTAGTAATACAATGTTCCCTTGTAAAGTGGCAGGTTAGTGATTTGATAACGTCCAGAAATCCAGCACGATCATAGCTGTGTTATTACCACATTCTTGCAGGGATGAGATTTCATTATTTGGCACATCTGGCCACCATTTTTAAGGGTCAATAGGTCGGAGTGGTTACTCTACTGTTTTTCGCAGTACCAGGTGAATGCTGTAGCTGCTGTTTTTTTTCTTTTCTTGGCTCCCAGATGACTCTGAAGCAGCAAATGTCAAACAACTACGCCTATTTTGAGTCACTAATTATAATGATGGGATAACAGTTTTCATACTGTCTACACTACAGTCGTGACTAACGTGCCGTGCTCGCTTGGTAGGCAGCTCTTTATCTTTGGTCATTGGCATTCTCACCAGGTGTCCTGGCGAGCACCCTGCACCCATATCCTTATAACAACTATATACAGCGATGCCTCTGTTTATGGGCAGCCTTGATATCTGGGCATTCACTCGAGTTAAGGACGTCCCATAGGTTGAAAGGGGTTCATGAAAATCGGGCAATCACGGCCTCTTGTATCTGATAATGTGTAATTATATGATGTATTATAGGCATTGCGTTTTTTGAGATCAGTCACAAATCCAGCTTGAGTTGTAATTTCCCTATTATGTTTTAAGGTGTCATCATAAATTTCTGACTGCAAATGATTCACTTGATGAGAAATTTGAAAAAGTGATCCCTGAATCAAAGTTTGTTGTCAGGGATAAAATTAAAGGATTGCTATGGGTACTTTTCAACTATTATAATAAATAAATAATATAAAATATTCTATGAACAGTTTTGAAATAAAGCCTACTTTTAAAACTTTTAAAAGCATATTAACATTTTGCATTTTAGATCTCTTTTCTCCCTTTCTAATAAGTTTTAAAATAAGTACAAGAATTCGGATTCGAAAAATACATGTAGCCTTTGTATGGTCCATTGACTTTATATGCAACATTTAATAAACATAACATCAAACGAATAAGACTTCAGAGGAAATTACAAGGCCGTTTTTATTGATATACTGAATGCTCTATTTAAATCATTCTGAAATCGTTTTGCTGAAAGGAGCATAAAGAAACAATTAAAAAATTATGGCACATTTTTACTACTTCCCTAAGCCTAAGAAAATTAATTTTAAGACTTGTTATAACGTTTGTATTTTAAGCAAGCGGTTCACTTTGTGGTATATGAACTATTGTGATAGTGGTCGTAAAGTTATAAAAGGTCTTCGTAATGTTCCTTAACTTTTTCTGAATTTGAAGATAGGACTGTTTATATATATATAAGAGGTTTCACAATTTAAGTATCACTGCATAAAACTTACTATCGTTCTCTACAGACCTCTGTATAAACATTCGTGATGAAAACAAGGACAGTTTTTTTGCTATAGAAATTTTAAGCAAGAGTTCTTCAATGCAAATAGTGAAAAGAATGTGCTCTAGGGTATATCACGAATTAAAGTAAAGGAAATGGAAAATAGCTTAAGAGATGGTTAAGTTTGGATAGGGTACCCTGGCTTATAGGAAGAAGTGCTTTGAAATTTTCCTTTAAAGAAATGGGTTAGTCATTGAAAAAAACGTTGAAAAAACCTCCATTCTTAATAGTAATAAAAAACTAGGTATAAAAAGATTTGTCAGAGCATTATGTTAGAAGTGGAGCGTCTAGGAAATGCAAGCTTGGCAATGGAAAAAGCATATTGCCTCAAGGAGGAAGAGCTGCAGCTACTTTCCAGGAGTTTCTCATCGGGAGTTTTTTCTTGTGGAAATCTATTGCGTCGACTAACGACCTTTAGATAACAAAAGAACTACACTATATTATTTTGATCTGTTAATTGTTTGAATGTATACTTTGTGATAAATTTTGATGCAATTAGTCAAATAGTTGAAGTTCATTGTACAAACGATCAGAAAGTAATTTCGTGATTTTTTAATCGTGAATTTTTTATCATCAATCATCGTGCCTTTTAAATATCCGAAAAAAAAGCGCCGATGGGCAATAACACTTAAATTCGATTCTAATTTGCTTGTAAAATACATGATGATTATAGGGTTTTACTTAAACAATTACATGAACCAAAATGTACCCAAATGTTTGTAGGTACACGGATTGTAAATATTAGTATCACAAGCGTAAAATTTATTGTTATTATCACAAAGTATTGTGTATTCACAACCACTATCATGTTCTTTAATTTTTGGATTAAAGATGGTGGCAAAAATGGTTAATGCTCCGCTATAAATTGCAAATTACAAAACAATACATGAGAAAATATTACTTTCAAGCAAAACTGCGATGAGAATAGACATAATAAAAAATAAAACTTTTAATTTTATTATGGTTTAGTATTTTCTAAATTACCTTTATTTTCTAGAAAGATACTGTTATTATAAAAATATTATTAAATACTAAAATTTTATTTTTTCGGGTTGTTAAATCTCACAATTATTACAAATTAAATCGAATGATAAGTACTGATATTCCTTAATTCGCATCATGCTATTAAAAATATAGAGCATTGTTCTTGAATGTTTGTCTGGGAATCTTATAAGGCAATCATCTAGTGGTGAAACATAATTGTATTTCATTTAAATGATTAGGATAATGATCCGCAATGAGCATTAATAGCTTTACCGATGATCCACAGTGAGTGTAAAATAGCTCAAACTTTCTCATGATGAACACTGCACCATAACGGGGGAGATGTCTTCGTAATAACCGTATTTTCCCAGATATTGTGCATTGTGGACATAACGCATGTTGAAATTTTTTGGAATGGTTGCTTGGAAAATGGTTCATTAGAAAAAGTTCTCAGATTAAACCTTTGTTATACAAGAGTTTACCTTATCAATTCTTAAGCATGCGCAATATTCGATTAATGATCATTGGCCGTACGCAGTAGTTTTATATACTGGGTATAGATATTATCTAATAAATACTGTATGTCAAGAATATTAAATCTTGTGCGGAATAATTCGAACAATGCTTTCATTGCCATTGAATTTGGAGTCGTGCAATATTAATTTATTCTTTTCTTAAATAAAAAAGAACGAGCCAATCAACCAGAATTGAATTTTTACACTAATGCATGCTGAAATGGATTTATGTGACTTTTACTATATATTGTGAAAGTTCCTTTATCAAAGTTAAAATACATTTTTGTCAAGTTACATGTATATGGAATTTTCCAAGTTATAATGTACAATGACCCAGCGCCATGGTGCTCAATGTATATTATGTAAATATTTTTGTTGCTTTTAATGAATCTAATTACGACCCTTGTCGAAGGTCACTAAATATGTGGCGGTTTTCAAGAAGTTGTTAATTTCATTGTTGCTTTTTGCGCCTGTTAAAAACTCGTTAAAAGCCAGACAATTATATATTGACAGCAGCAGGGAATGTTAAATTATAGTGTTCAACAAATGGGGGCATGTTAGCATACTTTTGTGGCAAGAATGCGCCAGTTTTCTAATAAAATTACAGGGAAAGGATTAAGTTTCGGCTATGTTTGAACAAGTAAATTTAACATAAATTTTGAAAACTGAAATAATGATTTGTGCTTGGGAAACCTAGTACACTGTCTCAGTTTGCGTTAAGTAATGCGCATTAAGTTCGGCATTTTTGAAATTATAAATCAGCAAACTTTTCCAATACTTCTTACGCATTACAGTACATGTTTAAATATTATTTCATTGGTTTTGACATGCTTTTTCCTGAGATGTTATTTTTTTTTGTGATTTACACCTTTAAATGCCGAATATACATGCAACTCTAATACTCTAATTAGGCTAGGGTAATAATTAAAATGGATAAATGAAAACTATCGAGCGATCAGTGAAAGCTTTCCCCCAAATAATATAGTCTATATTAACATACATGTACATGTATATAGAAAATTAATCCACAAAACATGCAACTAAATATTTTTTTATGTTTTACCAAGTTGACTGTTGGATCCGTTCGTGTTACAAAACTGTATTCTTAAGTTCTAAAACAAAAAAACAATTTCTTTCGAGCGACATTCTGTATATTTCGTTTAATTTGTGGAATGGTTATATTTTGTATGCTTAATCCTATAACACAAATGTAGCTAAACCACAGAATTTCGACCAATGAATTTGGAATCACTCTGTAGATAATTGACTCTCACTTTTGCGGGTAGCTTCCCGATTGCTTGCGGTTATATCTTAACCACATATTTAACAATAAAATCGTGTCGACATAAGTAACATTGATTAAAATTTACGTCGCGCATTAAATTTGATGGGAAAGTTTTAGGGCACTGCTTTTTAATTTAGTTTTTTCCCCTAAAATAACATTGGTATTGGGTAAATTATATACGGGAATTAAATCGGTTAGTGCACGTGGTTTGGTTAATAAATATTAAACTCTGATAAGAATAGGTCATATCTAAAAGAATTTTTTTAAGTGCTAGGCGGCCTTTCTCTTGTCACGGTAAAACGCATCTTTTGGCAAAAACTTTGAAAAGTGGAAGATGATTGCCTGAAAAAATAGTGTACATGGCACACATAATGCTAATTTGTTTTACATCACGTTCTTAAAAGATAATCATCTAGGCGTATTACGTATTCAGGTACAAAGGTTTCGCTTTTTTGCGATAGTGGTTAATGTATGTAAATATTTAAGATTATTTAATGAATCCCGTCCATTTTTTAATTTGAGAATAATTTTATCGTTGAAAGAATATTAGTGCATTAGCTCAAGTAATAAATGTAAATTGTTATGCATGAATAATACGAATTAAATATTTATATATGAATGCTTTCAACTTTTAAATGACATTCAAATATGACGTTACTTGGAGATTATAAGTTGACAAGCGATTTAGTAATTCACTGCATGACGTTATCTTTTTCCCATATTTTAAACGAGAATTGAATCGGATGTGAATCCTGTTGAATTGGTCATGGTTGAATATATTATTTCTGTCACGTACGAAACTGAAGTCCCTTCGTTCCGCGCACATACCTCACCTTCCTTAGAAGGTGCTTACACATCTTGAGGTTTTCGCTGAAAATTATCAAATTAAAGTGGAAAGCGATCATTCCACGGAGATTTATAAAAACAATTCAATCAAGATTAATTGAAAAGTGAATAACACATTTAGTTAAGAAAGGGTGTATTGTTAACATCATTAAGATACTTGCTACATTCGGAATGATATGCACAGTACATGTACATGTATTTTTATTTTCCACCGAGCTCGGTTGAAGCGCTTGCATGTTTGTTGTCGCTCATGTTACGAGTACCAAACATTTTTTTCTGAATCTTGGTACCGCTTAACATTTGATTAATATTTTCTGGAAGCGTTCAAAATTTTACGCAGCAATGGGAATTGGCTACTCGAAGACAGTTTCATTTGTATTGAAATTATTCAATCTGTCAACGTTAATCAACAAACATAACTTTGTTAGACTTTTCTGATTGTGTCCTCGTTTTAGTTATTGCTAAATGAACGTTTTATTCGAATATCACATTCAGTATTTAAAATTCACTGCTATGTAAGAAACATTTCTCATTATAACCCCGAATTTATATCATAGACTACGCTATATACATGTATATATTGTAATAGCGACATTTGCGAAATATCTTCAAATTAGATTTTTCTTTTTCATTTTTAGTATGACAATATTATGCAATCGCGCGCGCGTGGCGGCATGATGTAATAATCAAAGGCGATTTGTCCGTGAATAAACACTAAAAAGTGCAATTTTAAATTGATAGGTTTGCACATACACTGTACATGTACATATTGCACTGTCTAATAGCGAATTTATTAGATTTATCATTTTACTCTTAGCTGACATTGTACATAAAGCATTAGAAAAGGATTTTGCTTTTAATTCTTTCCTTTAACGCATAAGTTTTTGTTTTACTTGGCACGATTTCGCTGAGATAATAAACTTTTGTAACATGCTTTGGTATTGTTTGATATTCAAGCTGTGAAGGTAAAAATGTGGAATCTTTCTTAAAGCACACAAAGTATGTGCAAAAAGGGAAGTAATAAAAACCTAAAATTAAATAAATGAACAAATTTCATGTAGCAAAAATATGAACCATAATGTGCTAGAACACGAAACCTTAAGATCAAGTGTTTCCTTACATGAAAATGAGCAGGAAAATCCATCAATGTTTCTTAATGTTTTCGTAGCCTTTTTAAACTTTGCCCTATGAATATACCCACGAACGCACCTTTCTAACCAAAATTTGTAAATAGCGGAAGTTGTTTGACAGGTATTTAAGCGTACGTGGTTAGTTACTTTGAAATGTTGTCGATTACTATTTAATGTAGTTTTGCCTCCGACTTTTTAATCTCTATTAAGGCCGCACTTCCGCAGTTTTTTCTTCTTCTCCATATTGAAGACTAACTATTAGCCTGCTTTCAAGTAGGTCCTATATTTTTTTAACTGAACTTTGACAAGCGCATTGAAAACATGGTGACATTCTTGAATTTTAATTGCATAAAGGCAAAATGGTTTTACGATTTTTAGCCTACCTTTAAAATACCTGAGCACATTATAACGGAGATTTTTGAAAGTTCAGGTGTAACATGCCCTAAAAAAAAATAAGATTCCTGAAATTTAAGAATATGTCACAGAGTGTATCAATTTCAGGGTTCATTTCATTTCTAGGACATACTGTAAATGAAACGCAAAATTAATTTAATACTTATAGACAACAGTTATAAGGTGTCTAGCTTTGATGATTTCATATTTTTAAAAATTGAAATTATAGGTAAATTTTTCCCTACAAAGAAACACAAACTAGTGTGCGGTATTTGACTTGTATAAATATGACATGTTTTTATGCAAGCCTTACACAAATTCCCAGTAATTTATTAGTTTAATAAAAGTTTGCAATGGGTTTCTAGGTCAAATCATAAGTTATTTAAATACTTGATAATGCATCTTCTATGTACGATAAACTATATGAAATACATATAGGCCTACATGTATGTTTTAACCTACTTCATACATGCTTTTGTCCATTTTGGTTGGCTTTGAGAGCTTTTGTTGGCTCTCAATTGAAAATTCAACACATAATGTAGATATATTAATTGATAAAAAATTGAAGAAAGTCATTCGCTTTCTTAATGATGTTTTTGGTCGACATGTTTATTAACGTGTTTCATTTTATAAAAAAAAATATCACTTTTCAATTGTATCAATCAATTTCACCAGTCACGATTTTCGTTAACAAAATGTTAAGATCATTAAATTTTAAAGAGATATTGAAACTAAAATTCCTGCGTAGCGTGGGATAATTACTTCAACTATTTCAGTATTTAAATTTGTCGTATAAAATATGTCAGGGCATTATAACTCAATAGTCAGCTGTGCCAATCTATTGTAGTTTCGGTTTGCAAGCAGGCTTTCAATTACAACAGTTGTACTTATCATGCATGTATGCATAATATCTACCCCACACCACATGGAATAGCTTAAATGGAAGTTATTAGGTTAACGTATCTCTGAGGTGATTATGCGGAAGTAACATAAATTGGATGAAAGATTGTCATGGCATTTAAAATTAATAAGAATACGTTGTGACCATTCAATCCTAGGTATATTGGTCTCTTAGAAGGTCTGAATAAAGTTATTATAAACTCGAAAATTTTTGATGTACAGTATTTGCCTATTCATTTGCGCGAGCATCTATTCAATCGCACAAGCATCTGGCCCCATAAATGTATTAGCGTTTGCGTGTTTATTTATCAAACAATTAAATTGTTTATTTAAACTTATATTTATGTAAGACTCCAACTGAATTGCCCAATATGTAACTTTAAATTCATTGACTCTGAATTTAATAGTTTTAATATATTTATTTGCTAATGAATTTTTCAATTAAGTGGTTATTAAATGGTTAACGTTATTACAATATAGAATTAGTTGCAATATTTACATAACTGTGGATTCTAGTGAAATCTGCAAAACGTTAATATTTAAGTAAATTATAGTGTCTCACGATGCTTTCAAATTGCTTAATTTTGGTACTCAATTTAGTATTGAATATCATGATCGGGGTCTTGAAACGTTTAGACTGTTGTGACTTCTGCGTTAATATAGGCCAGTAATAGATTATTACAGGTAAACCATGTGTAATCATGTCCCCGCTCCAGGGCTATCGTGGATGCCGTGGTTCTATTAAGGCCCTATTCACAAGCGAGGGCAATTATTTTAATTTTTAAATAAGGCAGAGTGCTTTGTTAGCTCTTTTAACAGAAATTGTTTCAGAAGCTCTTTATGAAATCGTATATTTAAGGATTGAGCACTCACGGTTTAATTTCTCAAAGCATAAAAAGGATTATGTTGAGGGAATTTCTAATGTGCTCATGATGAAATTAACCTGAAGCACGCAAAAGCCCTCTTATGACTTGAAATTAAGTGGTACTTCCACGATGGCTACTGTGATTAAGAAACAATCCATAGGTAGACAATTTTTACGAAAGTTTATTACGTGCTCAACACACTTCTTTTTCTTCATTAAAAATGTTCTTGAAGCTGATGTTAAGGAATTTTGGTAACTAAACGCTTTTTCCAGGATGCCCATGGCATACCAGAGTTGAATATTTTATGCTATAATTCTGTTTTTTGGGGTATCACGAGAGCACGATAAGTAGGCAATGATTTCCCTTAGGCTCCACTGACACGGATAGAGTACCCTGATGACTGGGATTTTTTTCATATGTCAAATTTCGTATAACTTTTCTGAAAACTTGTTAGGGAACCACGCACGTTTTTGTGCAATTGACGAAACTGAACATTTTCAAAAAATTTTACAAAAATATACCGGTAGTTGCTGCACGCTTTTCATCGAAATTGCCACTTCATTGAGGAGCAGGTTTACGTAATTATTCTCAGAGCCATTGTAAAGGGTCGTCCATTAAAGCCGTATGAGGTTGGAGGCAGGGAGAGGATTTACAAATATTCAACGATCTTGGGGTAGAATGGGATAGGGGTCAGCAATTTATGACATCTAACCTGCCATTAGAGACGGCTCACTGCAGATCGCACACCCACCTAACAATTAATAAACAAAACGTTTTTAAATATTGGTTTTCAATGTGCATCATCCTGTCTCATAAATATGTATATTGGTAATATTTAATACCAATTTAATGACCAATTTAATTTAATCGTTAATGACCTGTTAACAAATATACAAAAGGTGGTAATGTATATCCAAATCTCCTTGTTTTGTTGCTGCCCTAAGTAAATGCTTTCACTTTTAAAAATTAATCTCCCATATTTTTTTCTTGTTTTTTATATTTCTTATTTCTAAACTCCATGTATTTTTAGCTTTCTGGAGGAACGGGTCAAGTGCCCCAGTTCCTCTTTTGGGTGCATCACTGTTTATAATAATTTCATTCTGAATTAATGATTTAATGATGTATTAGTTAGACTTCATTTACATTAGATATTGACATCATGCATCAATTTGGAGTTTATTTTGAGTGAAATTTGACGTCATTGAGCGTAGATATTGGGCGTCACATATTAAGGACATTATTATAACACTAGTTTATGGATTATATCAAGATAAATACATGCATAAAGTGTTTGTTGAGATAAAATGCAAATTAGCTAACGTAATCAGGACCATTTCTGGGATCATTTAAGGGGCTGGGTGAGGTTGTGGATAATGATAGATCGGATAATGATAGATTAGGGGTGGGTAGGGGACAGCACCTAACATAATATCCAACACATGTACAGAGAAATAAAATATCCACCTAGAACTTTACTATGACTGGAGTTATCATAAGGATGCTTCAGCCTTGGCATATGCATATAATTACATTAATAAAATGATCAAAATATCAACATTAATGCAGATGTTGCGTGGTTTACAAGTATAAAATATGCGGGAAGGTCAAGAAGTCTTTCACTGTTTTCAAGATCGATTTCAAGAGGTGCTTTTAAACAGTGAATTGTTGAAAGAGAAGAGATGGAATCATTAAAAGATTTACTGAGTGCAGGTTAGAATAACTGAGTCGTGAACGTGCGAACTTCGAACTGTTTTTTAAATAACAATTTACTTTGATTTACGGTATGTGGATAAACATGCACATACAATAATTTAAAAAGGAATCGCGGTGCATACACGTCGGACCAAACTGGCATGACCCTTGACATCAAAACTTGCACCCAGTTTTTATCGGCGGCTCCCCGGTGGTCTGTAGAATACCGTGCCACACGCATATTTGAACACTGGGACGTCCAACTAGAGGCATCCCTTGGTCATACTAATGATCAAAAATAGAAATGCATGTGAATGCAATACTAAGGCTATTTCGGCCAGGACCTCATGCGGGCTACGTTATGGTCGATTCACTTAACTTCAGGTTGCCCCTTCTTAAAAAGAATGGTATTTTAAGATGGGAGATATAATAGACGATAACACAATGCAACAAAAGATATCAATATGAGCTACCTTTCTTCTCGGGGCTTTCTGAACACAATCATCCTTTGTGGTGCAGCTATAAAGACGTGTGTCAGCAAATTTAGGTTCATATTCCTAGCAACTGGCCGTAAACTAGGCAGTTGCTAACGTTTCGTGGAATTGTGCGAAATATAGGTTAGTCTAGTGTGTCCTTATTAGTTTGTGAAGTGAAAGTTCTTTAAAGTCCCTTTCGACATGGTCAGCTTGAGTCTGCTTGACCAATTGCAAAACGAATGGACAATTTAAAAACGTAACGATGTTTTTTTAAGTTATAGGGCATTGCTTTGATGCATGTAACATCACAATTACCGTACACATGTATTCAAAGCTAGGGCAACAAATACTGCATCACGCTAATTATTTTATTATGCATTGTGATTTTTGAGATGGCTACCTGGTAACTTTATCAAAGTTCTGGTTCCGTTGAAGCGGACACATGTAAATTGCATATTTCAATTAGTAAAATAATTGAACAAATTGTGCCAATTGATTTTTAAACACCAATTAAAGATTGTTAAAAGTCATTTCTTAATTAGAATGATGTCTTATCAACACACTGTACGTTGACGTTAGTCTCTGGTGACTGATTAATACACGTACTTACATTGTACATGTACATTTGTTACATTAATCATAAAATGACAAGTTAGGCAGCAAGAACGATTAGTACATAATCACGAATGAATCATGAATATAATCGCGGAAGTTCCTATACATGGTAAAATGATATAAGATTGCAATTTTTTGTTTGGGTTTATGGCATGAAAACTCTTTTCTAAAAACTTATACTTAATGAATACGCTCTTGGCATGATCACAAATGATTCTCACGTTAATCATAGAAAAATCGTATCACAAAATGGATCTAATGTCATTACTCACACATATTAGTTCACTAACCGACCGTTAATAACCGACCGCAGAATTGTTTTGAAAATCCCTGTAAATCTCACTATTTAATAACAAGACTTAGAGAATTTTATTAGATACACTGCTATGCAGTTTTGCCTCTTTTACTTCTTATTTTTACATCAAGTTTTGAACTGCTAGACTGATACAACGGTTTAGATCAAAGTACATTAACATTCATAATCTTATGAGAGGCATGAACCTGTCAACTTTATAGAAAAATAGACTTACATAATACAGTTAAAATTAACAATATGATTCATCACTTGATGGCATGATGGAACCCAACATATTACCGCTTAGGATTTATTATAAACGCCGCATTTTAAAGTTTCTTTAATAGCGGATTAACTTTGGTAAAATTGGATTTACATTTACAGTATGTGTATGAAAACGATTTTTTTGAAGTTTAGAAATCTAGGTTATTAGTACGCAAATAAAATAATATAGTGTTGTAATTATGTTCTTACACTAAAATTCCTGACCATGCATGTACAACTACTTTGATAACACTTGCGCGAAATTGAGCTAAACGATAAATAATTTTCTTCTCAGCGGGAAACTAGCCAATTTTCTTCATTTTGTGTAAAAAACAAGTTCAGGCGAGATAAAGGATTTAATTGAAATATTAGTTTATTTCAGGCCATGACTGTGTAATCTTTGTTTGAAAACATTTTGGGGTCATCAACTTAACTTTCTTATTTAGAAAAAAAGACAAGGGCGTAATAAAACAATATGATGTTTATCAAAGTTGTAAATTTGATCCTACTTGAATTCTTCCTTTAATAATATTTTATGTCAAGAAATTTAGTCAGAAAAACCTGATTACCAATGCGTGATTAACTATACATTCTATCATCGTAATTTACTATTATGATTTGATAAGTCGTTTTTTAAAAAAAAATATAACCGTACACATAACCGCATACTGATTTCAGTATTTTAAATATTTTGCGCACAAAAGGTTTTATTTATTTAAAATCCCTTATATAAAATTCTAGCAGCGCTTCTAATTCCTGATTAAATTTAATTAAGTGTGTGCAACCTATCTTAAAAGTACACAATGGACATGTACTGCATATCGCGCGGAAATCTTCTAAATTCGCCTCATTTTTCACACGAGGTTACTTGCTATTAGCATTTCACCACATGTTGTGGTCTTATTCTCACTGCATCCTATGCCTTTGAAATTAAATTGATTAACTTCTATGACGTTTGCATTTTCCTTTAATCGTGACTAAACACAATTTGAACAATGCGCTGGTATCGTCCAACGTAATGTAATCCGTACCACTTTATCTGATTAAATTCGTGTAATAAGCACAAGCTTATGCATATTTAATATGAATGTAATGTATTTAAATCCATGCATGTATATCTGTTGAATGTTACAATTGTTTCACATAATTAGAAGATAGCCAATTAGAATTAGCGATCATTTATTAAAATCACTATTTTAGCGCTTCCTAAAAAACTGCCCTCAATATAAAACAGAAGGCATAGATCTTGCTTTTCCCTGTTGTACGCCTGAATATCATTAAAAAGTAAACTGAAGCTTATCAAATGGGGAATAATTAATCTTTCACTTGTTAAGAAAAAAATCGCAACATCTACGAAGGAAAGCAATTATAAGCCTGCAATGGAACTAAGTGGGCATTAATTTTGAGGAAAAAAATTGACCGTGGATGCATGTATATTAAACGAAAGTAATTTAACTTGCCAAAATGGGCTTAAGTCTTGTTCAAAAACTGTTCGTCTCTAATAGCAGTTTCAATTGCAATCTTGCTTACAAATTGCAATCCTGTAGGTGATGTTTGATGCATATTAACCTCAATTCGCGCTTTTTTATAATGGAAGAGAAAATATTTTTTCTAGAAATGCAACGTTTTTCCAATGCAAAGTTTAAAAATGGCATAGCCTACTGGTTATGACGTCCTATTAAATCATTATTTTCACCGCAACTTTTGGCGATAATCTAAAATGGCAATATTAACACCTTATACAGGGTCTTATTCGTCATTCTAAAGGCCTAATCTTAAAATAATGGTCCAAATAATAGATATATCATTTTAAACTAATGAGTGGGAAGTTACATTTAAAAGGTAAATAAAAATGTATAGCAAACTCAAATCTGAACGTTGACTCAAATCTCTACTCAAATCGACACGAAGTAGCAACATTGACATATGAGTTATGAGCTTATGTCTTTTTGGAATGCTAAATTGTCTATAAATGAAATTCTTACTTAACAAAAGTAAATTAATGACTCCATTTTAACGGATAACATGTCTAATTGTGTCTTGTATGAATTAAGAAAACGTCAATACCCATCTTGAAAACTCATAAGGATGTGCATGGATTTCGATGCTGGTATGAAGCGGTACGCAAAAATAGGTTTCTTCTGTCCTAGTCTGAAACAGTCGAATTCGTGGGAGGAATTTATTATGATAATGTAGGAAGCACTTGACATTTGTAATTTAATATTTCATTGTTGATTAATTCGCACGTATGCCTCTTTGTTCAAGAGGAGCGGTGAAAAACGCTCAAATAGAGTGGGTCAGTCTATCAACATTGGATCACACACTTCCTGCTATATGGAAGATATTAAGTTAAAATGAAATGGAGGCGTACATGTAGTTTTCAAGCTAAAGATTCCTAGCTGATGAACTTCCTTGACAACCACCTTGGATCCAAAGAGCAGAAAGTGAGAACAAAAGTTACCAGACTGCCAAGCTCTAAATGCATAAGCAAGTCATTTATATAGATCTTTCTAAAAGCCTTAAAATTGAAGGTAAATTAGTTTGTAAAACAAACTCGTCTTTGTATGGGATAACGGATGAGGTTAGTGCTCAAGAAAAACCCCATGCTCTTATTTAGGAACTGCTAAATTGAATCATTCAGTAAATTTATTGTAAATCTACACACAATCAACGTTTGGCTATTTTTAGAAAAGAAAATCACTGTTTTTCTTTTCCAAATTTTAATTCATGCAAATAATCTGTTTTTGGTTGCATATTCAAGACACTGTATAGGAGTATAAAAAACCCAATCAGAATAGACGAAAAAATACGATTTATTTGTGAAAGCATTTCGTGGCATATTTAAACTCCAAACTGACGCTAAACTGCTTAAAGTCGTTCTGCAATTAGTAATGTGATTATTAACAACGTTTCAATCTGTTTGAAATGCATTGAAAACTGAAAGACCTTTAGAACCTTTTGTACTTTTCTAACACAAAGGCGTCTCATTTACTCTTTTTTTCATCTCAATTTGGAGCATATACGAAGAATACATTATCTCAAAATTTTCTCATTTATAATTATGCACGCCATGTTTATTGCACATTATTAACCATTTTGACAGCCATCTGTCCTATTTGTACACTTTAATGCTCTTGAATCACCCCGAGTATAAACTCCACTCACTGTACCATTAACCAGTAGCAAAATGTATCCCAGGAGCGCCATCGTGTTGATCCTCCATGGCTCTATAGTTTCTTCGTGTTTATGATATTCATTACATCAGTAGGCTTACGAGTGGATTGAGAATTGACACGTTGTTGAAACCCGAGCTTTAAGTTTTGCTTGAATGGCAGTCATGTTGTGATCATTCACTTAAAAAATGCAAAGTGCTTAATGTAAAATGCAAATTGCTAAAAATTACTGTACTTTTGCAATATAACCTCAACACTGGCCTTAAGCAATCAGAGCTATTCATCTTATAGATCATGCCTTCTCTCATAAAGTAAAGTCAAGCCTAATCGGCGCCAATGCCCACAGATGGAAAATGAGTCATAGGATAGGAAAGATTAATTGCACAAGAGGCTCTTGCAGTCTATTAGCTCATTTGTATTCCCAGTCTATTCTTTTGTTGATCCGACCATATTCATACTTTTATTCATGCTTTAAACAAAAAATACACCGGTCTGTAAAAGATTTGGAATGATTTGAAGATATTGATATCATTCTGAATAAATTCTAAAGTAATAGACTGTAATTTGAGGTATGCGTAACAATATTACTTTCAAAATATTTATATGGCTTACAATTGAAAAAAAAAGTTTTTAATAGCAGTATCTTATATGTGAAATAGTTTTGACATATTTTTCACTAAAATTTATTTCGCAATTTCTTTGACATGTCATATAATGTTCGTTCCTTGAGTAAATCATGGAATGCATTACTTTTAAAGGGATCCATATAACATATGCAGGGTAGATGTCATCTTTTAAACTATACACTTGCACATGTATTTAGTTCGTCAGTTTAAAATAACAAACCTACGTGTACCAGGGGTATCATTTTAACCTAAAAATGAGTTTGCAGTTATTTTGTTTACATTTCTGACATTGTTAAGTGCGTAAAATCTGAAATCTTTACTATGTACAAGTTTTAAACCGTCTAACGCATATTTTACAGGAAGAAATTCCATCGTGATTTTATTTAAACGTTGCAAATATTTTTTATGCTAAAGGACATAAAGTGGTTAAATATGCTTTTTGGTGCTAGCGTAAGTCTAGTAGTCTTAAAGTATAAATTGTAAGCCTTATTTTCCTTTAAGCATTTGAGGAAACATCTTCAAGATCACTCGAAGAATACGAAAACCGTTAAAAACTTATTTTTTTGCGTGATTATGGTTATTGTTTGACAATACACGCTTAAGTCCACGCATTATAAATAAAGGATTGAAATTGCGTTACCGTGTATGCTGTACAAAATATGTGCACAAAAGATATTAACCGAGTCAGATTTGAATCTATTGTACCCGTAAAACTAGGACTACATCCTTCAGGGCAGCTACTAGAAAGTGAAATTTGAAACAACATTCTCAAAAACCATCGACAAAAAAATTAAAGACAAGGGAAAATGTGTATGTTTATGCGGAAATACCCTTTGTATGTCGTCGTCAACGTTAATACTGTTTTTAGTAGATAATTGCCTGCTATCTTCTATTGTTTAAAATTTTAAAGAATGGCACTTAACTCTTATCGTGAATCAAGATTTCAATATTGGTCAACTTTACCTTAAGGCTAATGGGAAGCAACCTTAATTTTGCTTTTGTTTGCGCAGGAGTGGCTTTGTTTATTTTACCGTAGCTGTAAACCTGTCTTTTAGGTGATATTTATCTGTCAAACGTCTAAGGCTTGGCACATTTTGAGGATAAAATGGAATTAATTTGAGTGAGATTTTAGGTAGTGACCGAATCGGGGTGTAGAGTATTTGCATGGATAACTACGGACATCTCTATTCATCCCCAATTGTGATGAGTTAAAATGCATTCGAAACATTTACAAAGTGTTATGATGGTTAAAATTGAATCATAATTTTATATTTTCTTATTCTTGAACTATAAAAATGTCGTCAAATACCTACCATATTTCAGTTTCCATGTATTTATTTCAAAATATTTAGTGTTATTTATCGATGTAACGATTTGGGATAACGTAAATTATGAAAGAGCCTATAATAATGAAAGTCATTTATCATTTCAGTTTTTTTAAATAAATAAACATTTGCATTCTACCTTACATTTGCGAAATATGTCATTTACTGTATATATATATTGCCCAAAAGGTTTTAATAAATAGCTAGGGAGTCCATTTGAAGCAAACTTCCTGCTTTTATTTATCTTTTCTATGTGCTACTAGACGCCTCTTTATATTGGGCACTTGGTGTTTGTCTGCCATTTTAATGCCCAGCCCAAAGAGGTAGAACCATAAATCACTTCTAGCAGAAACCTAGTTTGAATCGACTCTTGTTATTTTTAAAAATATGATTAGCCACTATTTAATGTTACAACGGAGACGCTAACAAACGGACGAAAACATTTCTAAATTTAGGACGTGTATGAATAGTAGTTACCATCAATAGAAAGGAGTACACGTTGATGAGAATTTTGATTTTCTGAAGTGTCTCATGGTGTCGCTTACATTGATGCACAATATGCGTGGATATATGACCACAAAACAGAGGGTAAAATTGCCACTACCCGCTGAGAAGGGAAATTGGAACTAATTAAATGTGTGCCCAAATAATGTCTGTGCCTTTTTTAGATGCAATTAGCTAATTGCGACTGTGTGGTACTACCGGAATTGAAGACAATAATGTGGCCTGATACAAAAAAATAGCGACATCATGGTTTCCTACTCTACTGGAGTGCATACTCAACTGACACTGCACAGTATTTGCTGTTGAAAACAATGTCAAGCCTAGTATTACCTCCCAATGCTTGGATATTAAAACATTACTTTAAAATAATTGGTCTGTAGACACCTTTCTGAAATCATTAAAGTTTCGAAAAGCTGCGTTTTTTATATGCTGATAGCTATGGAAACTCTAAACCATCGCAAAATAATTAAGAATTATGAACAAATATTTGTACCGGAAGTGTTGCTGAAAAAATTCAGTAAGGATGCGTTTCGTGCAAAAGCGATGTTAATTCAAGTTTCAGTAGAAAACTCATAAAAAGTAAAATATAGCCTAGTTAACGCTAGGAAAGTTAGGATGAAAATAAAATGTTTTGAAAATACTTTAATCACGCAGTCGTCAATTATGCTTGTTGTCAGTATGATTCACTTTTTAAAATTTATATACTCAATGTCAATTATTGTTAAGTTTTTTATTAAAAAAAATTATATGTCAGTTCTTATTAGAGGATAAGAAATTGTACAATTTTTTGGGCCAATTGTTTTCACAAGTGTGGGAATTGTATATTTTATTGAGTTGACGGTACATTAAATAATGATATGGTTACAATAAAAAAGTGGAATGTGATTGAAACTTAATTAATTGGGAAAGTAAATCAATAAAACAATTTTTAAAAACACATTGTCAAATTATATTTTAAACATTAGAGCATTACAGTGTTACCGGCATTAAATGACTTAATTGCGGTATACGAAGTCGCCTTAATTTAGAGTGCTAAAATAATGCAGTCGCAAAAAATCTATAAGTATTTCATCAAACAAGATGATGCCTTTGCAAAAATAATAGAGCTTTTTTCTAATTAACATGAATAGTTTTATATATAAAATCAAACTTAAAAGGTTAAAAATATAAGTTGTTTTATTCAATCTTTTGTTGTTAAATTGGTAAATTTCACTGACTTTGCTATGAATGTAGCGTTTAAGCGACCTACATATAGGCCTATGGCTTTAGTATATCAACTTCACATAGCAAAAATCATTGCCCCAAATGTTTCCTGTATATGCCTTTATACAGTGTGGTACTAGGTCAATATTTCTTAAAATACTTAATTTTACGTTATATTTGCATATTTGTTGTCCCTAAGTCACGGGCAAATTGCGCATCTGGAAATCATTAACCAACCCATGGGGTGGCCACAAATAGAGGGTTCCGTAGTATCACCAATGGATGAATTGGTCGAAACTTAAACCTGTTATTGCATAATTCCCTGCAATCCATTGGAAAAAATCTTTACTGCGTGGTTATTTATTATTATCCAACCCTCTAATTTTGCATTATCTTATGTAAATATAAACGTGACTCTAACAAGTTGCCTTGCTGATTAACAATGAGATATAAGATATACTGTATATTTCGTTAAGATTCCCTGATCAACGACTCCCATATCATGAGAAATGGACACGCTCGTATATCATTAAAGTTGCATGAATTCTACTTTCATGATTTTTTGCAATGAATCACATAAGAGGGTATAGGGGTCGAAGAGTGAGAAAGAACCCTAATCAATTTGTGAACCAGGACAAAGAGTTACACCCTCCACTCGAAACGGCCCTTATTTAATACAAACAGAAAAAATACAAAAAATAGGTACAAAAAATATTAGCTGCAAATCGTTAACCCAAGAACTTCTTTGTCAGACTCGTTGAAACTTTGACAGCCATTTGTTATATTGCTATAGAAGGCTACTCAGATGTGGCCATTTTGCTATCGAGAGAGCATACAGCCACTCTATCACTTTCACCCTTCATCAATGAACAACCGCGTGTTAACAAGGAAATTATGTATATTATTATTTTGGATCTTACAGAGGCCAACTGATAACTAAGTTCAGCAGGCTGTACTGTATTTCACAGTCTTCCTGTTAATTACAAACATATATCCGCTCTTTATACGGCGTTTCTTTATGCATGTATTCGTTTCATCATACGGTCTAAAAATAGGGCCTGATATTTTATTACACAAGTATACGTGAAAGTGCATGGGTCTTTCAGGCTAATGTATGCATTTAGGTCACCAGAATCACCAATGGTCATTCTCATGTTTTTACACGTTTTAAATGTGTAACCAAGTACATCACGCTTCATAGGGATGACCAATTTGTCATTTGAGAGCTTCAGCAAAGGCCAGTGGCCCAGTGGCAGCAATGGTGTCAAGCGCATCTTTAGACTATTCTTTTTTTAAGTATATTAATTTTTCAATTTTGTTTTCCATCTTTAAATAAAATTTCTTTAAATTAATTCCTTAAATTTCTTTTAATTTTCTTTAAAATTAAATTATTATATAAGTTTATACATTTTTAGCCAGCGACTTAACTTCTTTTTTACTTTGTTTGAATGCGATTTGTAACGTTTCCTATGAAATTTATATAGGTTTGTAAGTAAAAGCATGTTTCGTTGTACAACATTTCGCTTTATAGCCAACTTTCAAGAAACCTATGTAAGCCGTAAAGTGAGCTATGAGTTTAGTTTCAATTAGGTCATCATTTCAGGTGAAAAATTTATAATCTTATCCTGTAACATTAAGTTTCAATATCTCTTATGAAATGTGTGCTTTCTCTCACATTATGAGTCGAAAACATCATGTACACTTACGATTATGTTTTTAATTGGGTTAAATATTAACTGTCTAATTAATTACAGGCGTCATACTAACGACTAATTGTATCCAACTATCATTTTTGTTTAGTTGCCCAGCGGCTAATTGCTTAATAGAGGCGCGAACATTACATGGCGAAGGAACCGCTAATATTTAGGACACTTCATTCGTTTGTTCTCAGTTAAAGTACCTTATTATATTATATTTTACCATGCCTCTTATTTTCTAAAACGCATTAGCGCTGAATGCCAATAATGCTTGAAAGTATGGAAATTATAGGTTGGGTTACTTTATCATTAAAATAAACAAGGGTCAGGCGAACGATATTGCAGTCACCCAAAAATGCGTGGGTATTGCTAGCTATCTTTATCCGGTATGCGCAGTTTTTGTTTGCTTAATGTAATAAATAGTCCATTTGCATGCCCTGTCTACTCATAATCGTCCAAACGAACCATTTCAAATTAAATTAATCCCTGTTTCAAAGCATTTAAGCTTTGCCACTCAAGGAAGCAGAAGCATTTAGCCAGGCACGTACAATTTAGTACACATTGTATGAATTTGTACTATATATCTGAGTATGCCTGCAAACTGGTTCACATAGTAGGTTGAGAAGAGAGATTCTGCTTTTAAACTGCTTCTTTATGGATCTCCCTTCTATCTGAAATACTAATCTTTTTAATGTCTGCTTCGAAAGGACTAGCCCCCTCTCCAAACAATTGTTTGCGGGTCACTCTAAAGTAACCAAGCGCTTCGAAAACGCGAATAAGTGTGCATTCCTCTTATATTGATTTGTCACTCTCTATTGTTTATTTGAACAAACGTATGCGTTAAAAAATCCATGTCAAGACGAGCGTAAAAATGCATTAAAAGGACCTTGGATTATTTCTAAATCAGGGTATCTAGCATCAGTGGAGAAACGGCTTACTAAACTTATTAACAATTAGAGAAATAAAGCAAGTTTATCAGATACTAAATAGTGAAATATGCAGCTTACATGTATTATCGCGAATTAATTACATTTTTTCCACAATTTGTGGGTAAAAAATTAAACCTATTTGCAAACCGAGTTTGGAAAGGGTGTAGGTTATACAAATCGGACAATTAATTGATTTGATGAGATATACATGTAGGAGTAAGAAAATTCAAATGCTTAATTTGTTTATTGTTCCAGAGTTAAACTACTGAAGATTGAATCTCCGAGAAGTTAATCCTCGTCATTTTCATGTGGCTGGGAGTAATTAATAATGATACCAGAATATACACAGCCAGTGGAACCATGTTTTATTGGCAACGTTTCGCCGTCTTAATTACGGCATCATCAGGCCCTATAATATTTACAAATAACAATGTCCATGATCTTACTAACGTTTTATCGATCAATGTATTGATTCAGGCTAACTGTAACTTGTTATTT
>JAQIXS010001555.1:0-29017 GCA_034700785.1 Rossiulus vilnensis | reverse complement strand
CCAAATATTATCACAAACGTCTATTTATTCAGACAAATCTTTGCAGCTTTTTTGTTTTTTAATTTGCATTTACCTGTTCGAGAATTAAATACCGCGCCGAGTCCAGGTGGACTAGCGTGATCACCGAGACCAAAACAAAATCGAATCAACGGTTCAAAAACCTGAAAGTGGAACATATCATGTCATGGTCCATACTTTTTTTTAAAGAAAACAAATTCAATGAGAGATATTAACTAGCATACCATTTCAAAGCTGTTTGCATTCAGGCCTAAGCAACTCAATAAATGCCACCAGGTATTTATTTTTGCCCGTAAGGTGCTTTCAGTTTTGGCATTTTTCGCACGCAATGGTTGCATTATTAATCGTAACCTCTTTACGTTGCCAATGACACCTGTAATGACAAACACGCGTTAAAATATGACTGACGTTTGGTTATAAAACAACAAAATATAAAGAAAAAGAAAGAACAATACTTGGAACAATGGCGAAATTGCTAATTAGCTCTCGCCAACATGCAAACGACGCTAATCGAATATCGTCAGATGTGCACTTGAAAGCTTTTTCCACAACTTCCAGTAGAGAGTTTATCAATGAAGAGCCTTGGTGAATAATCTATAAGAAATAACTAGTATATCAGTCTTATGGCATGTACATGCATATTCGTTTAGCATAATTTTTTGAGAAATACACCATAGATAATTTTGTACAGTAATGTAAGCATTTGTTAATTTAAAAATGCTTTTTACGTTGTCATTAACGTTAAAGACTTCAGGATTCCTTAATTAATTAAATCAACAAAACGAACATCATAACAACACTTACCTTCCCACAGAGATAAACAATGGCTTGCCACAGTTTTAGGACGTACAATTCTCCATTTTCTGCAAATAGCTTGCACATCCCGGGAGCAATAGTCTGAAACATACAAACTGGTTACGTTTCCCTTTTTAAAAGTCTTAAAATTGAAAACACCAAGAAAGCAGAAAACTTAGGATTTCATCACCCTTCAAATACAATTAGTTACTTACAGATTTCACTTCATGTGGAAGGATATTCATGACATGGAAATTCTGGCCAAGCAAATGCTTGTATTCAGTGATGATGCTCAGAGCCATTTCCCTTACTCGTGCCGCAGGATGAATTGTTCGCACCAAACAATCTGTCCACCAAATCTCACTAAGCAGCATCATATCTTGGGCATTTGTACTTAAGAACATTTTCATTGCCCTGATAGCCTCAAATTCTACACTCGATGAAACAAATCGTTCCTTATCTACTGCCTTTGAAAAGGCCAGCAAGATGGTCTTAAGCTAAGGAAATGAAAGCGAATTAGTTTTTTTTTTATAGTTCGAGTTTTGCGAGGCTTATTTTGCAGAACTTACATGCTTAGAAAGGACTTTTCGCGACAGGTTCTGGCTATAAAAACACCAGAGCGCTCGAGAGCAAATGGATTTCTCCTTTGTTTCCCCAATTATACTGCATAGCTCTAAACAACACGAAATAAAAATCCTCACGGAACAATGCAAAATGAGCAACATGATGAATTATTGTTAAATAGCCATACCAAAAACAATGTCATCACACTGCTCCACAGACAGGGATCTGACAAATGAAACAAATGATGAAAACGATTGTCAAAACTACAGAATTTTAATTATCCTAAGTGACAGGAATAAATCGAGCTTATATAACTCACCCCATCCAAGACACATTGTGGAGAAATTGCCCAATAGCAACAACAGTATCTGGCAGTAAATCAAGGTCAGCAGATTTCAAGGCATTCATTAAAACGTAGTAGACATCTAGCACTTGTACGCGGCCTTTTTCCGTTAAATAGTGGACATCCTTGCCTTCACAGGCCTGGAACAAGCTATTGGAGGAAATCATCGTGAAATCAAGGGTGATCCTTGATAATCAGCAATCCTAAAACAATATATAATCATTCTCGGCTTACTTGAGCAGACCCTCAATAGCATTTTTATCCACCAGGTCTTTGTTTGGTGTCGTTAATGTTTCCATTTCATTCCTTTTCTTGATTGTCAGAAAATGAAAAAAAACAGGTCAGCACGTGTAGGCGAGAGATATAATTGAGCGGCAATCGCACGAATTTTAGCAAGACACGTCAATCTTATTCCACGATCATGAAACCTGGAGTACATGGAAAATTGGAGTAATATCACAACTTTTAATGTCGTTTATGGAAGATTACAATGACTGGGTTTGTGCAGTTTCCTGAATACTGTTTCAGCACTATCATGAAGTTATCGCAAACGTGCTTATCTCAACAAACGAATACCTAACAAGAAAATATAGCAATCAGCAATGACTTACATAAATCTCACAGCAAAGCTTGCTCAGGCAATAAATACCAGCATTTAAAAAAAAATTCACGAAGAAAGCAGTCCAAAACTTTCGAAACTTTCAGACTAAAACAACAACAGCAGTAAAACAAGTGGCGGGAAAACCGCTTGCGTCATTTAGCAGTGTGACCACTTTATGGGGACCCTAATCCGGGTTCCTAATAGTGCCCTAAAAACCACCAATAATACTGTCAATAACAATAAATCCTGCTAAGTCACGGTAATTATTGGTCGATGTAAGCACCAGTGGTTAATTGGCATTAACTACGGACGATAATTAATTTTCCCTTTCGAGTCTGAGGTTTAGAGATGGACTCTTGACCAGAGCCTAGACCATTGGTCACGTATCAATATTTTCTTCAGTACTCAATCAGCTAGAAACAATGGAAGACGCAGCAGGCTCTGGTGCAACAAATATAATAATCCCCAATGAGGGCCACGATGAGACTGATTTGGCTAATGTTTCCATAGTTAGCGAAGTGGTTGAAAGTAGTGATAATCGTGGAGTATTGCATGATTTCATTAAGTTATACGAAAGTCTTCCTGAACTATGGGATCCATCCAACGCCTCATACCAGAACAAGAAAAGGCGCAATGCGGCACTAGACAGACTCGTGGACGTGTATAGTAAAATTAAACCAAATCCAAGCCGTTTTGACGTGAGGAGAAAAATAAATACTTTACGGTCAAATTATCGCAAAGACTTAAGCAGAATGATTGCATCAAAACGCTTAGGAACTGATGTATACCAACCATCGTCATGGGTTTTCCATGCGCTGCAGTTTTTGAAAAACACGGTGGCGTCGAAAGGCTTGCAAGAGGTTAGAAACATATCTACACGCAATTTACGAAGGATAACATTTGTGAAACGCTTCCATTTTTTTCCAGTCAAATAATGAAGATCCATCTGATGGAAATAGTGCAAGGATTACTCGACCAATTAAGAAAAGGAGAGTCCTAGAGCATAATACCAAACAATTCGATCTGTTGTCTTTAGCATGTGAATACTTGGCAAAGAATAAACATAGCCGAACATCCGATTCCGATTATTTGGACACCGCAAAAGTTTGGGCCAACAAACTGAAGGAGCTTGAGCCATGCCAAAGACTATTAGCTGAAAAAGCGATAAATGATATCCTATTCGAAGCTCGCCTAAACAACTTGAAGAAAGACTCGGTGAAAATAAATCAAGACTCAAATGTGACATATGCAGGAATGTATTTGTCCACCGAGTATTTACCAGCCCAATCAAGTGAATAACATTTTTACTTTATACGGTAGGGAATGTACATACTTTTGTAAATAAACTCGTACGACAATGTGCATCCTTTTCATCTAATATTTCACTTAACGCTTAATTGCTTGCGAGGCTGATAATGCACCAGCTTCATCACGATCCAATGTATGATTGCCTTTCACATACATCGATACTGAGCTGAAATACTGACAATTTATGGTAGAAAAAATATTTGTTAATACTATATTTGGGTAGCATGAGCCGATCCAGGAAAAATAGATGAATTAATCAGAAGATACGTCCTACACTTGTACCCTTTTCGCTTTGTAAAATATTGTAAAAAATAAATGCTTATAGTTTTCATTGTTAAAATCGTACGAGCAAAGTTAAATTTAACTATAGTGCTATCATAGCGTAATTTATTTTTTTCTTTGTTTTTACTTGATCAATTCTAATAATGTGGAACAGCAAGCTATCAATTAATTCTTGGTGCTGAAGGATTATGTATTATGACACTACACTGAGCAACATTTTTATCTCTGGTGCTCACAGATGCGGAGTCCGATTCATCTGAATCACTCTTTGAAGTTGGACCACTCTCCAAATAAGCTTCCACATCGTACAAGGGTCCACTTCGCGGCCTGCTGGAATAATCTCGATTAGGATTGTCAAAACTCTCGGGAGAATCTGATTGAAAGAAATTGTTAAGTTTCTTCAAGTGAGGCAGCTTTCGAGATTTCGGGTGGCTGGAGGAATCAAGATAAAAGCAACTGTTTGCAGATGGCTGCTCTGATGTTAATGCCTGAGAAGTTTAAAAAATCATCATACGAGTTATAGTTTATTGTTCCAAATATGTAAAAGTATTTTTCGTCAATCAGATTGAAAAACTACATCTTATCACCTTGGCATCTGAAACGACACCAGTGGCTGACAGGTCATTTGACGGAGTAGAAATTAGAACTCTGGGTCCATCTGGAGGTGCAGAGTTTGGATAACCACGTGATTTGTGGTGAGAATGGCGACCCAAGCAATATGCTGTTAAAGACTGTTCAGGAACCACCTTATGATTACAAAGATTTCGTAATTCTTAAACATATTAAACCTACATATTTCTAGATAAAACCGTTCTACAACATTAATTGCTAATGACCAACAATTTCAATAAAAAGTTGATACTATGCAATCAATAAAACGTTTAGCCTGGTGCAAATTTCAAGTGGGACAAGTCTATAGTTTACCTGCAGAACAGTTTGAACTAGTTTTGGTGTAGGAGTCCTGTTGTTTATGTTTGCCACGGTTTGTGAAATGCAGTTTGATGATTGCGAAGACTTAACATCGTCTTGAAGTGGCACTCTAGGAACTGCCTTTTTGATCAATATTTTTGCCCTGTGCCTCAGTATGTCTTGAGCCAGCGGATAATCCTTAATGGTGGCGTGCAAATCAGACTTGCTCAAGACGAATAAGTTCGAAAATCCCTTGGATCGAACGTCGGCGGTCCTTCTGTTTCCAAAGCCGAGTGACAGCAGGCTATAATTGGGGTGAAGAAGGGTGATTTCGCCAACAATTTTGCAAAAACGCAGTGAACATTTGTAATGAATTTGTGAATTTCGATGTAGGCGAACCTGATTTCGCCAAACACGCTGCCCTCTATCAAAGTTGCCATGACAACGTTGTTTGCTCCTCCCAACACTTCGACTTTGCCGTAATTCACTATGTACATTTCCTTGCCAACTTCTCCCTGAAATCCCCACCAATAATTACATATACGTGTTATCATTTCCAAACCGATAATTTCACGATTCACCGAGAATCAACTCACCTTCAGGCAAATGTAATCTCCGGGAAGATACAGATATGGCTTGAGTTTCAGCACTAGCTCTCGTAAAAGATTTCTTTCAAAATCCTGAGAGGGAAATAATAAATCGTCCATGCACAGGCTCAGTTTAACGATTCATCAAAAAGTTATTTCTCTTACTTGGAAAAGTTCCACTTTGCTGAGAATGTTGAAATGAACACACATGGCAATATCCATCTGCATTTTACGCGGTAAAATTCTTAAATGCTTGTACTCATCTACAAAACAAGTCCGATATACACATTTGCAAACAATCAAGTTAGAAATAAATCCCTAGGGCAAGTTGTCTGAACTGATATCCCTGGCTGTAAATCAAATACAAATGCATCACATACCTAATGATTTTTGCTGCTGCCAATTATAATTGAACCAGATGCGAGTTCTAGTGTGAAGTTCCTTCATCAGGTTCAGGCGCTTCATGTAGACTATGGTTCGATCCATTATTTTACGATACTCCTCTTCGTTTTGAGATGCGACAGACAAAGTATCCCTTATCTAAATTTTCCGGAGAATTTTCGTTTAGCAGCAATTCCTTCGCGCATGTTTCAGGCCAAGTGACGAACAAATTAAAACTTGGATCCATGGATGAAAAGATGTGCTTACCTGCCCTATTAGCATCGCAAAAATGAACACTCCTGACAGCCAACTAAAGGTCATAAACATGAATTCTCCTTCATGGGTAGGCATAGGATTTTTGCCAATGGAAGTGGCAATCTTAGTGGCAAAAAGAAAGCATCGAATATACCTAAAACCCCGATAAAACCATAAATAACCCAATGGCCATCATCAAACATCATAATAAAGTGTTCGGTTTGCACTTAACGCATTTCCTTCTCCGTTGTAGACCCACACGTTGTCAGGTCTCCCAATCCCTTCATAATCGGAGTAGGCGTAATATGCACATGCATTTACGTGGATTAAAAACAGCATGTAAGACAAAGTGTGCAGGATCCTAAGAAAATTGAAAACCAATTAATGCAGCTTAGTAATAAACTGTGACAAAATAACGTGATGTTGGAAGGGGATTGAAACCTTATAACGTGTGGCAATCTAGCAGCCCGGTCGAAACGATCAAAAAATTCCCAAAAAGTGTTTATCTAAAAAACAAATCTGTATTACAACCTAGTCTTATTGTAAAATGTGGATTGAAAATGGTGAATGTTGATACCTTTAACATGCGCGGCAGTCGCAAAAGGGTGCAGAATCCATAATAGAAGTAAAACAAGTCTAAAGGCAAAAGGGACAGCAAATCCAGCTGCAAAACAACAAGATCAACAAAGATTCAACAAAAATGTTTGAATATCTAGTTATTTTTGAAACACATTGTCTCATTAGCTATAATTTTATATGGATAATGGAAAAAAATAACACCGCCCATTTTAGACCACACTGAGATAAACTGCTTACCTTGAAAATCCAGCTTATCCAGTAAATTCTCGAGGTTTTCTTCGGATCATTCTACAAAAACACAATTTGATAACTCATAAATATGCAAAACTGGGAGAATTAAATTATGGAAAACTCACAAGCTTACTATCCAAAATCCATCCTGCAGCACCCTGATGTATGGCTTCCACATTATTATATCGAGCAAGTAGACCAAATCAGCGGTATAATCGGCCAACATCCAGCAGTAGAGGTTCTCGGAGGTTTGGTACGGGAAAGAGGATCTCAAAACCACACTCCATGAATTATATAAATAGCAAACAGACACCAAAGCCAGCCATAAGATGTAAACCCTACCTAGAATTCAATTGAATAATGATGCTGAATGATGGTGAATTTTCCACTTAAATTCTCGAAACTCTTGCTGTACTTACTTTGTGGGTCAATGCATCTGCGTCTTGAAGACAATAAACAAGGATTCGCAAATTTATACCACCAGCGTTTCCATTCATATTCTTGAACGAAGCCGCAGCCATCGTTGCCTTGGTGCGGATTGGACTGAATCGATGAAGCGAAAGTGACGAAAGACTCAAAACGATGCCGATTTACAAATTCCATGGATGGAGCTGGAAAAGTCCAATTTATCCATTTATTCTGGAACTATCTTACTGATGATTTGGATTTTGTAAGTACGCAGACTTACTCATGGATCTTCTGCTATCCAAGGAGGATGGTGTTGGTGGTTGCATTATCCTTTCTTTAACTCTTTGGGCTCGATTGCCAAAGTCCTTCACGATGGCATGGATTTTCTCATAAATAAACAGTCCTTTCTCAGCATTCATTCTACGGTAGTCAAATTAAATATATTACGACTATTACCAAAACATGCAGAAGAATGAGAAACTAAAAGCAAACATGCATTTTATCTTCATGCAAGTTCCCAAATAAGACAATCGAATTATTGTCAAAATATCAAAGGATAAAGGCATGTTTTGGTCGCTGTTTGTTAAATAAAAAGTCTCCATTGCACAAAAGAAACTACCACAAGACCAACCGGAAGGAAAGTAAAGCTTACGATGAACTGGCTTCACTGATGGAATGAGAAGGCGTGGACACGAAGGACAGTTGATCCCAGACTCTGGGAGTTGGAGAAACCGGAAGGGAATGGGTCTTCAATGACAGCATCTGAACACAACTTCTTTCAGGAGTTGGAGTTGTGCCACTTATGGCATAGACTGAAACATTTAACACTACTGTGTGAGTACCGTTCTTCAATGCTTTCAGGTTAAAATTCAGACCCACCATGCTTTTCGTTTTCTGGCTGGGAGTGCTGGAGCTTGCAATCATCAACCACAAATACAGGATTGTCCAAACCTTTCGGACTGTCCGGCACGCAGGGATGTGTCACATGGATATGCGGCATTGTACGGCTGAACGACGAAGTCAGGTTAAATTCTGGCTTCAATAAATGCAATGCCAATTTCTCGTGAGCGTGAGGCATGATGGTATTTCTGGGAAGAAGGGATTTTCAACATATGATGTCAAATTGATAAAAAACCTTATGTTAATTTTTTATGACGTATGTTCAACTTACAGAAAGGATAAAAATTGACCATGAAAAATGATATTAATTTAGCATGAAAAAGTACATCAAATTACAAACAGTAAGTTTATAGCCAACAAAATGATAGCGTTTATAGCATTAAAAATAATGCGCTATTTCAAGTTTTAAAAGGCACTTATTCTGCACGAGGAAAAATATTCATATATAGTATTAGCAATAAGTAACTGAAGAAAACTGTGAGTTTCGATTTAACTAGTTTTCAAATTGTGTATGTTTCATAAAAATTCCATTTGGAATGGTTTCATTTTAATTACAATATTTTTATAATTTAAGTACGTTTAAAAAATTTAATTACTCCGATGTTTTCTCAAATTGTTTGATTGAACGGGATTTTTGACTATTGCACATCGAAGTGCAATAGTCAAAAATCCCGTTTAATTTTGAGTTCACGAAATATTCAAAAGCGCAATTAGTATACAAGGCATACTTGTACCAGTATGTTGTTAACTAAATAAACTGCATGTTCGGAATATGCAGCATGCTGCTAACAACACTAGTATACAATTTCCAGAAAATATGAAATACAATTTATACAAAATTAAAGCAATTCTTACCTGGAGGAAATGATCTTCCAATTCCGTTTCTAGGCGAATATTAAACTTGAAATGATTCACATTCTTCAATAGCCAAAATAATGAAATTGCCCATATCTGTAAACTTCTGTATTTCTCGCGCTACTGATGCCTGAGAGGAGGCCGCATCAATTCTGATCACTCTCCATGATATGCACGCAACTTTGCTGTTGTCATGGTGGCAATTAATTTCTATTGCATGATTATGGTTCCCATGTGGTAATGGATTTTCAGAACGGATAGATGCTTAAGTGCATTATGTCTCATTTGATCAGGAATGATTGGATAGCCTATTTTCCATGGCAACAAAAATAATCATACGTTGCAGTAATCATAAAGAAAGAGTATAGATGACCCTCGAATTACACGCAGTATTAATCTTCAGTCTTTGTTTTTGACACAAACACGCAAAGGGGATCAGAGAATGAAAATTAATACGTGACAAAGCATTCAAGATACTTGCCCCTGCCCTATTTTGTCTGGCATGAAACCATTTGTTTGCAATTTTTATTAAAAAGCATGTGGTAAATATTCGTGGGGCCTGTCAGCCTGATCAATAAACACAGAAAAACTAATAAGTGATCCTTAGAACTCGCATTTCATGTAAGGTCAGAAATACGTATGCAAATTAATGTAATTCACTGCAGATGCAATGGATGACAGGAAGTGAAATTAATTCTTCAAGGGCATTTCACGCAATCAACCAATCAATGCAACTTATACAAAAAATATAGTTTGCAAATGAACTTGTAATTGAAATAACAGACATCATATCCAGATGACTGAATTCAGTTCGTATCAAGTACGATCTACAGACAAATAACCAGTGCCATCCTCCATTTCATATCTGCAGGTCAGCGATAACGACAAAGTTCAAGCAGGATAGCATAAATAGATAAACGCAGTTTTTGAATCCATTCCCTAGTTGGCAAACAAACGTCTATGAGTAAAGTAATTTTCCATCTGCAACAGCGAGCATGAGTTTATTCATTTTGGGCAAAATTTTGCTGCTGCTACAGATTTTAAGTTTAGGAACTGTTCATTGCGATGGCTCGAAAAACGTCCCATCTTCCGCTGCAGCTTTAAATTGTTCCCTTTCTCAAGATTTAATCGATGAGATTGCTGGCTACTCTTGGCTGGTCCAGAATGTAACAGATCTGGTCATAAACGGGCCTCTGAATGGGACAACCTACGACAAGCTGGCCACATTTGTGGACACCTTCGGCTCGAGATTCGTTGGGACGGAAAACCTGGAAAACGCCATTGATTATTTAGAAGACTTCCTAGGTCAGAGTGGTTTGGAGAATGTCCACACCGAGAATGTAACGGTGCCAGTCTGGACGAGGTTTGTATAACGGATGCAATTTACAGATAGTTGCGCTTTGTGCTTACAAAATCGTCTCCAAATGAAACAATATGATTTTAGGGGAGAAGAGACTCTGCACATGATTGAGCCACGCTTCAAGAAGCTGGCCTTGCTAGGACTTGGCAGCAGCATAGGAACTCCCAAGGAGGGCATCACTGCAGAAGTCATTGTTGTTCGAAACTTTGCTGAACTAGCAGCCAAATCTAGCCAAGTAAGTCGATCGTTAGGCGACTTGACAAAATCCCTGTAATGACTGTCATCGCTCTCATGACTGTGTGGCGCAAAAGCAAGAGTCATTATCCATCAATTGTTTTGCTTGAATTGTTTAAATACACTTGTAAACAAAGAAACTGGCTCACTTAGAAGTATTTAAAAATGAATGCATTTTGTCCAGCAAGTGGTTGCAAATGGTTTACTGCGCATTTACCAAACAAGCTATTCCGATTTCAAATTGTATATCTACTTGCTGAACAAAATACATTTTTCCATATTTTTAGGTGGGCCAGTTCCTTTGCTCGCAAGAGTAATTTCCAGAATTTTGATTTCCCTAAAATGAAATAAAGAACTTTGTTGGCGCAAGCAGTTCCATAGAGAGTGGCAAAAACTTCCATCTTCAAGAGCAGACTTTTTTCAGATTCTTGGCAGGATAGTCGTCTACAACCAGCCATACTACAGCTATGGTCAGTCAGTCCAGTACCGTTCGAACGGTGCCTCCAGGGCTTCAGCGTACGGAGCCGTTGCAGCTCTGGTGCGTTCGGCAACTCCAAAATCCATCTATTCGCCTCACACTGGATGGCAGAATTACGACGATTCCTCGGCTGAAATCCCGGTGGCTTGCATCACCGTGGAAGATGCGGAAATGTTCCAGAGAATGCAAGATCGAGGTGGGTCAGTTGGATTCATGCCGCAAGGAATGATATTCGTGAGCAGAGGGGTGCAAAACTGAACGAGCTAACCCCAACATGTCGTTTGTCTGCTTGCTTATTTCAGGAGTAAATGTGGTTGTCAATCTCACTATGGAAGCCCAAAATTTCCCTGATGGCATTTCACGAAATACGGTGGCAGAAAGAGTAGGATCTAGTAATCCCGATGAGGTATGGCAAATTTGAACCTGCTTCCAGATTTAAAACAAAAAAATGTATCAACGTCTTCATTTCACATTCAGCAAAAATTGCACATGCAATGTTAAAAAAATAAACTTGATAGGTGGATTCAATCCCTTTTCCAACATGCACTGAGTTGAACTGAATGTTCGGTATTTTTGTCCCTGTGCACAAAAGTACATTTTTTAACAATATACATGTATTCTTCAGCAAGGTTGGATTCATAACCTAAATTTCATTTTCAAGATCATCCAAAGTGGAAAACAATTGTGGTTTCTTATCAGCGTACATGTATTATATTCCAATGTCATTTTTTTCCTGCAAAACAGGTGGTGATTGTGAGTGGGCACATTGATACCTGGGACGTGGGCCAAGGTGCCATGGACGACGGTGGTGGAGCCTTTATTTCTCTAATGGTACCCTACGTTTTAAAAGATCTAGGACTTCGCGCTCGCCGTACGCTCCGTGCTGTGCTCTGGACAGGGGAGGAACCTGGGCTGATCGGTGCTACAGGCTACAGTATTCAGCACAGTGCCGAACTGGGCAACTTCAACGCTGTGCTCGAGTCCGACGAAGGAACCTTCGACCCCGAGGGCCTTTCTTTCAGTGGCACTGATGAGGCAGCCTGCATCGTGCAAGAAATCCTCAAGCTGGTTGCATTCCTCAATGCATCCGACTTGCAAAGGCCTGACGATGGAAGCGACACCACAGCTTTCTCCCAGTTGGGAGTTCCAAGTGGTAGCCTTCTGGTGAAAGGAGATGCCTATTTCGATTACCATCATTCTGAAGGCGACACCATGACAGTTGAAAATTCTGCTGAACTGGACCGATGTTTGGTCTTCTGGACAGTGACCTCTTACGTTCTCGCGGATCTAAGTGTGCGCCTACCTCGCCAAAATACCACCTCCAATTCTGTTTAGGCAGCATAATACAGCTGCTAGAACAAGCAGTAAATACATGTGGGTTTGACTGGTAACATTTAACGTTCTACTAATTACATGTAAGCATGATGTCTTGTCAGGAGAATAAAATTCAATTCAATTCAATTTAATTCTACTCAGCGCCTCTCTCCTTCCTTTTGCAAGTTCAAAGAATTCACCGTACCAACCACCTGATCGTTAGTAAATAACAGGAAAAGGAAAACAAGGGTAATAAACGAGATGCTCATTCGTATTATCGAATGCATTCCAGCAGAACATTTAAATGGTCAATTACTGAAATGGTTCTATTTGCAAAAAGATATTCGACAAATTTATTTCTCTAAATAGGGTTGCATTGTGTGCATATTTGTGAAGGTAACAGGAGCAGTTCTGCAAATAATATCTCAACATTTGCAATGGAATTGTATTTACATCGGAAAACGAATTTTAGTTAGGTCCCTTTAATTAATTCATAGAGCAACCTGCAACTGAAGGTTTCTTCTTCAATCAGGAATTTTTAATCTGGTCATTTTTATCTAGGGAGCGTTCATAAATGACTTCACTTTTTAATGGGGGGGGGGGGAAGTGGAAAGTGCCGTCCTTGCATGACAGAACATGACACTTGCATGGCAGGGTAGTAGGGGGGAGGTGAAGAGTCCAAAAATGGGTTTTTTTTGCATGAGGACATTTATGAACGCTCCCCTATCTAATCTATGACCTCCATCATAATCTGAATTTTGTATTCGAGTCTTCCAAATTAGGATTTACCCACCACTTGATCCAGGGGTCTATTTATAGCACAATGATAACAGTTAGCTGCATGTCAATAACCAGACCTTCATATGATTTGATGGCCATTTAATTAAAATCAACGTCCTAAAAAGTGCAAAAATCAGTTTTCTTATCAATCCATTTGCTGACAATTAGTGGCAAGAGCTGTTTTGGAGTAACGTTTCGATGTTCTTTTAAAGACTTAATTTATGCATTTTTGATATGCCTGAGTAACATTTATTGCACTTGCTGTTCCTATGTGTCAGAAACAAATTAGTGATAAATTTTTCACTGCAGCCTCTGTTTCCAGAGATCAAATCAATTGTTACCACCATGGGGTTCATTCCCGGTTTTTCGGACAGCCAAAGCAGTTAGCTAGTGGTAAAAATCTTTTTACAGTTTAAAATTCTAAAAGATTGATTAGACAAACTTTGACATCTTTAAAAAAATCATATAGAGTATACCCGATAAAGCAGAAAGACACCACGGAGGCACGTGACGAATCCTACATCCTGGACACTTGAACGCACCAGGTTTATCAAAAACCAAGATGACATGCTGGCTTGTATCTGATGAACTTTAAGCGTTATCATTGATCACATTACCGAACAGCAAAGGTCACATATTTGCTTTTCAAGATGTATTTAAGGATTTCAGAATTGAGCTCTCAGGTGCCAGATCCACCTGTTCACTGGAGAAGCCAGACATGTCTTTCAAAAGATCAATCTGCTTGTTTTTTGCTATTCTATGCCTAGCACAGCAAGCCACCAATGCTGCGAAGGTCCCTAGAATTGATTTAAACTGCAATGGCCTTTCACCTGACATAGTTGCAGAAATTGCAAGTTACGACTGGCTGGTGAGCAGTGTTAGAGATCTGGTCCTGGATGGAGCCCTGAAAGGCAGCACCTATGACAACTTGGGCACATTTGTGGACAAGTTTGGGTCTCGGCTCAGCGGAACAGAGAACCTGGAAGATGCCATTGATTATATTGTGGATTTCCTGACCGCAAGCGAGTTGGAAAATGTACACACAGAAAACGCCAACATCCCTATTTGGGTGCGGTAAGTATAATGTACATGTACATGCATGATTAATTTGTAAAAATAGCTCGAAGAAATTTCCGACAATTTTTTTCATCCAAGAAAGCTACATATATCCTGATCTCTAAAAAACACAGGCCTACATTTATCCACGTATTTTCAATTTTTCTAATTTGAAATTTAAACTCCACCAGGATATAACCCCATATTTTATAGTTTTCATACGTTTTCCTGACGAGGCTGTGCATCATATTTGCTTGAAACATGCAAATAATAACATCACTTATTCCAGTGGCAACGAATCGCTGTTTCTGATAGAGCCCAGAAATCAAGAGATGGCACTGCTGGGCTTGGGATCCTCTGTTGGAACGCCCCCAGAAGGGATTACTGCTGAAGTCTTGGTCGTCAATGATTTTGATGATCTTCCATTAAAGGCCGATGTGGTGAGAATGCCATATTTTGCTTCCAGGGTTAGGAGTAATAGAGAGGCGGAAAATACTGGTGTGCCCAATATTTATCACCATAGTTTTTCATTTGGAATATGATTATACAATGGAATATCCTTTTTATTGGAAGCTCGATTTCACTTATCTAATGTGATAACTCTGTATAGATACCAGGCAAAATAGTCGTATTCAACCAGCCATGGGTCAGTTACGGTCAGTCTTCGGATTACCGGAATGGTGGAGCAGCGGAAGCTGCACGCTATGGAGCAGTGGCTACTCTGGTGCGGTCTGCTACACCATATTCCATTTATTCCCCTCACACGGGGGATAATGACTACGAGGAAGGTATACCTGAAATCCCAACTGCTTGCATCACCGTAGAAGATGCAGAAATGCTTCAGCGCATACAGGACAGAGGTACGCCAAAGATGTTCGAAAACGGAAGTGCTAAGGTTACGTTAGAAAAGCCACGAAGAAATAAAAGTCTATATTTTACCGAATAGGTGAGACAATTGTGGTTAACTTGAATATGGATGACGAAACTATTGGTAACGGGATATCGAGAAACACCATTGCCGAAACTGTAGGCTCAACAGACCCCGAAGAGGTAAGAAACAAATAAACCAAACCATTTTGTGTAGGACTTTTGAGCGATCAAAGAAGCAAACAAGAACTTGAAAAGAAATTGCATAAAAGTAATATTCCTATCCCATGGCTCATCACTATGGGTTTCTCTATGCAAGATGGCATACAGTAATCGATAAGCTATCTCCGATTAGTTTTGGCTCCGTCCTTTCAAGTTTTGTCAGACTATAGTATTATTTTATCCCATCACTAAGACGTGAAAAATATAGATAACTTACCATTTTGCAGGTTGTCATCATCAGCGGGCACATTGACTCATGGGACGTCGGCCAAGGCGCCATGGACGATGGAGGCGGCATATTCATTTCCATGATGGCACAAATCGTTCTTAAGACCCTGGAGCTCCGCCCCCGACGCACACTGCGCACTGTTTTGTGGACCGGCGAAGAACAGGGCTACAAAGGTGCCATGGCTTACGTGTCCGAACACGTCAACGAATTCGACTTTTACAACATCGTGTTGGAATCCGACGAAGGCACTTTCGACCCCGATGGTCTAGCATTCACTGGGGTTTTGGAAGCTGCGTGCATGGTTCAGGAGATAATGAAACTAACGTCATTTCTCAACGCCACTAATATGTACTTTCCTGATGATGGCTCTGACGAGACGCTGTTTTCTCCTTACGGTATTCCAACGGCCAGCCTTTCCGTATTGGGTGACTACTTCAACTATCACCATTCCAGTGGAGACACGATGACGGTTCAGGATCCCGATTCGATGGACCGATGCTTGGTGTTTTGGACGGTTGTTTCCTACGTTTTGTCGGATCTCAGTGTACCACTGCCGCGTCTACAAACATACGCTGGGAAAAACTGAAGCATCATGACACATTACCGAACTTCTGTAGAAGGCAATATATATTGGTGTCTCGTAAAATCCTGCTCGAGGTGACACGTGTGTACTTACTTATAATTAACCATAATTATTTTGAAATCTTTCTGCACAAAGTGACGTTATTTTTCCACAAGAAATAAGAAAAAAACTCTTCCATACTTGAATTAAATATAAATTCGATTGTATGTTCGATTTTTTTTAATGAACTTTTTGATTCAAATGATTGATCCAGAAAAATAAAATTTGCCGAGATATGTTTTTATCGAGAACGTTTAAAACTTAAAATCATCTTAGCGATTTCTTTATTTTGCATAAAAAAATATATAACAGCAGCAGAAGTTAGCACTCCGCACTTTAGTAAAATTAAGGGAATAAAGTCACTGCCATGCCATGCCTTATCTGGCAATGCAACGCAGGGCCTGTTCCTGGATCCAATTTGTAATTTGCACCAACGACTTCCTACATGAAGGAGTAGGCGATGTCATATCAAAAATCTGGAGTCCACCAAGGTTTTCCTAGCAAGGTTGCGATGAGCCAATTTTTGATACAAAAACATGATAACCTACACCAAAATGGAGTCAATTGCTTGTGAAACCAGCAAACAAATATAAAATCGAACTCGAATTGAGCCAAAGGGTGATGCATACCTTTCCGACACTGAAGGTTATGAAGCCAGATAAGATGAAATCTCTAGTGGCCAAATCAATGGAGGTGAAGAGCATAAGATCGAACATGATTAGCGTGAACTCGTGCCCACATAATAGTGCAGCATCATACGAATGCCCGCTATCTGGAAAAAGTACTTTCTGAGGGTCTTAGTGGACTTTAACATGGCAAATGTGACACATGTTCAACCATGCTCCATTCAGAAAACGTTAGTTTCTTTTCATTTTCCTTACGGCTCGTTACAGTAAGCAAGCAATAGTCTAAAGAAAAGATATCCGCATTCTTTACCTTCGTAAAAAAAGCCCTTGTCGGTAGGATCTTGAAATTCAACGTCAAGAACATCTTCGATAAATAACTTATCTTTTACGATGTAATCCAAGTTCCGTAGAGCCTGAAACAAAACCAAAATCATATTATCAGTGAGATCCTTAATAAAATAAAATCAAAAAAGATCAAAATAAAAGATAGGAAAAGTCAATTCCGAAAACGTACATGTTCTAAAAATGAGGCTAAAAAAGTGTTCATGGTCCGATAAGCCTGAATGCTGCGCTCCACCCCAATTGGTAAATTCGAATTGCTTCCAGCACCTATTGATCAGAACTCGTTGTGATTCCAATCTACGAAAATTGACATGCTAAATAACGTTTGAATAAACTATTAATGGAATTTACCAACATGCTCTTGAGGAATGCGGCCGGCCGGCGTAAGAGTAGTTTGTAGCAAAGGACTCATCACCTGATCGTAATACAACCGTAATTGGGAAGGCAGTGCCATTTGAAACGTTTGGTGATCGCTATTCGGAAGAAGGCCCCGCTGGCTGCACAGATTATCCTACCGCATACAGATCGAAATTATTCCCTAAACAGCAAGATAAACATGGCATGCCCTTGTTAGTGCCCTTAATTGTTACCTCCTCACGTCGCAGTTGTTGGTGCATGGTCTTCATGTCCGCATCGGCATGTCCATGTACCGATCGCCCGTGAATGTAGTGACCAAACTGGCGCAACGTCATCACAAACACGCTGATCTGAAAAAGTAAATATCACATTTTGAGGCCGATCATCATCATGAATCTATTTAAATTCTCTACGACACAACTTGCTAACGGAACGACTGCCGCTAATGTTATATTAAAACTGACCATGATCGCTATCCTACAGCCACAATCGATAAATGTCAAATTTTAACAAATAAAGGGTGGCAAACCATAACGTCGTATGCGCCAGAAAGTGAACTTTACATAGGAGAGAGAAAAAAAACCCTAAAATACTAATTTCTTGAATGTAGGCACCCTCACTTACATTACTAATGGAGCAAAGGTCGACAAATTGCTTGATTTTGTCCTCGATGAACTGCTGGTAAATCATGGAGGCGAAAATCCACTGGAATCGGGAAAAAGGCAGCATGAATTATTTAACCACAAAATTGCAAACTCACTTTTGAACGAATAAAATTGCTTCAACGTACGTGCACAACCGCAACGACGAGATATACAGCGATTCCGATGGCCAGCCTACAGGTGATGCTATCTGGAATTCCGCCATCAGATGGTGAAAATGATGAGTTGGGGTCGGCGGACGCGAGATTTTCAAATCCCACAACCTATGAGCATTTCGAAATCGCAAACCAAGGTTCGAAGAACAGATGTCTTTGCCTTCATCTTCCACTTACTTCCAAAAAAAAAACTGTGGCCAGAATTTGAAATGCTAAACTGGTCTTCCTCATTGTCTGCAACTCCGCCCACTCGTTGGCCACCAAGTAAGTCCGCCAGATGCTAACAGTCTCCTCGCTGCTTTCTTTTCCCTTCGCATCCGATTCCGACGGATGCACGATCGTTCGTTTGGCCCGAGGTCGCTCCCAATCCACAAAGAAAATGTCGCAGCTCACTTGGCTGCCCAAAACGTGGATTAAGTGGATGAGCTGAAGCGGCAACAGAAGCACAGATGAATTTGTCAGCACCTCTTGGAACAAAGTTCTTAGTTAATAATAAAGTTCGGAAAACCTTTAAGAAAAACGCTGCAACGATGAATGCTATGAAAGAAGTTTCTTGGTCTGGGGTTGGCAAGACAACGTATACGACATCTTGACGCTGCAAAATTTAACATCTCACTTATTAATGCCGAAATGAAAACGCCAGATGGCAAATTATTTGCAAACCTTAAAGAACACGAGTATATACAGGCAGGTGAAGAATGTCACAGTCAGAAACACGGTCGCCAGGTTGCCGCAAGTGTACAATAACAACTTGGCTACAGTCTTTAATTAGGAAACAATTCAGATAAATAATTGTCAGGGAATGTCAAGTTAAACCAAAGATCTGGACCTACCAAAAGATCGATTCCAAAACGACCAGATCGCTTTGTCCAAGACCACGTTTGCATGACAGAATAAACGATTGCGAAAGAGCTCAAAACACCGAGTGCAATCTGCATAAATTTTCAATATATAATTAGAAAGGTGTCTTTTTACATGTAACAAATATATTTTATGAGATATTCCTACCGAAAAGTCTTTCTCTTCTTTGCTTTGGTCCATTTCGTAGATAACAGAGAAGGAAACCTTGCAAACCGCACAAAATATACGTTATTTCATTTTCAAGAATCAAAAACGGAACCTGATATAAAAACAGCCAAGATTCATTCTTAAAAATACCTGTACTTCTTTGTTAGCTTGATAATCATCAAGAGTAACTTCGCCATATTCTATGCTAACTACCGGCGGATATATATGCCCAGCTTCCCCTGACGAACGGTACAATTGAACTCTTGGAAAAGCAAATAAGAAACGTAAGCCATACTGTCATTATTAACAAGCAATGCAGGATAATTTCGTTCAACAAGTTTGCTCAAATTATAAAATATATTTTACTTAATTATCACATCTTTCGCAAATCGGACAATGCTTGCCATAGCCTGAGGATCATGACATGGTGTTTTTCCAATTACATTATCCACCAGATAAAAACGCCTAACTAGTTGCCATTGATTTGGAGAACCTTAGAAAAAAAAGATACAAATATGAAAAAAAAATTGCGAATTAGCCACGATGCATTGTGGCTTATCAATGTAACTCTCACCTCGGTTCACCATTTGACCATTTTCAACATAATTTAACACCAGCACAGGAATGGCGTACAAAACCGGAGGTTTGTTTTCAACTTCATAATAAAGATCTGCACTTAGATAAGGACTAAGCCCAGGTATAATATTTTCTTCTAGACTTTTACATGACAAAAAAGGATACAAGGATCGTACAAAATTGTTTGATATTCATCCCACAGCTTTTTTACAGGGACTGAGCACTAAAAATTCCACTCAAATGATTAACGATTAAGCCAAATGATTTCTTTAAACCATTTCAGTAATAAGTGGTGCAAACCTTATACTTATAGCGAGTGCCAAATTTGAATGCAGAATTTAAAAGATTAAAAGGTCCAGGACAAAGCTGAAGTAGAAAAATACACTTTATGAAAGTATTCCGAATGACCGACAACAACAAGATTTTGGCTTTTGCAATACCTGCCATGTGCTTCCATCGACAGGTAACAGGTTCAGAAACTTGCCATCTAAAGCATAACTCGCAGCTGTGAAATTCAGAATGTTCTAAAAAAAGTCACAGGTTAAATTAAGTGTGCACAAAAAAACCCCTCAAAAACTTAAATTTTGACTAACCATTGCGTTCTGATTGAAACTATACGTGGCGTCTACATCCTTTTTGCGCAACGTTTGGTCAAGATTGTCGCCTGCTGGATAATAAAGCCATGGAGCATTAGGAGGCCACTGAAGCTGACTTCCACTGCTCGATACTAATTTTAAATATTTTGTACAAGCATTGAGGGTTTCTCCAGCATGTCGGTAATACAACAGAGTGCATAAATTTGCCAACAACTGGCAAGCCGTTGCATTTGCATAAGCCTGAAAATCCGGCAACATCAAATTTAATATTTATACATTCATCCTCACAATGCGTTCTATACAGATAGTGGTACCTGACACATGGCAACAGCGGCTCGGACATTTTGGCACAAGTATGCAGATTCCACTTCTTGGGTCTAAAAGGGAATTCAATAGGAAAGTAAGTCTCGTTCCATATATACACTGTAGAATGGCTACAAAGCGTAGCGATAAGTCTTACATCATATTTTACAACGTAGAAGGACGATTGGTCAGGAATTTCTGTTAAATCTGATTTCTCAAAGCAAATTCCTCCAACCTAATACGGAGAACAAGGGAACGTTTCATTTTCTCATTAACATTGTTGATGAATCATAATAAATTACAATTTTGTGTTTGAAACTGATAATAGACCTGATTAGATACTTGTAATGATATTCCCTAGATAAAATGAGATTCTTACCATTTCGCTCTGACCTTTAGCACATTCACACGATTTTTTGCCAATTTTCAAAGGGTCAGAACATGGGACACATCTATTGGCAAATAATGAAGATCTATTTTAATATGTAGGAGATTGTATAATGCATTGTATAGGCTAGTTCTTTAACTTACCTTTTTCCAAGTTTATCAGGCTGTGTGCCTGGCACACAAGTAGTGCACTGGAAGCTTTGAAGCGATCCATCAATCCGTCGATCAACTACGATGTTAGTAAATTCGAGGGTCAATTAACTTCGCCTCGCATTTTCAAAAGCAGAATGAAAGTGTCTATACCTTCAATCTGGCCGTTAGAGCAAGAACTGCAATTTTCGGTGATATTCGAAAATCGATTAGTGGCATCGCAACTAACGCATGACCTGCCGTCATAAGATGTAACCTTTACACGTTCGTTGCGGCAAAAAGCAAAGAAGGAATAAGCATAACTGCCTAAAAGCTAGCTGATTTAAAAATAGCTTTAAAGGTTTATTAACTAACCTGCTTATTGGGACATGGTTCACAGAAAACAGTGCCTGAAGTGGTGCGATTTACCGTTCGATACCCAGGTTTGCATTTGCAAGAGCAGCCTAACATATTTATAATTAAACCTATGCATGAAGGTGTACAACCTTATCGCATCAATAGATTTAAAAAAGTTAATTCTTGTGACTACCTGTAGCATCTGTCATTTGATAAGAAGCTTGTTCGCCACTGGCACAAGTTTCGCACGTCAATTTGGCCACATCGTAGTATTTGTTCGCATGACAGCTTCTGGAAGGGGTGTATCCGATAGTATGAACATAATCGGAATGCACGAGCGTTGTTTTGAAAAGCGAAAAAACAAGAACAATAAAAACTGTCTGAAACTTCAGCGCCATCAACGCCATGTTCGCGTTACCATGGCGACAATTGTCAACAGAACGAATGCCCCGCCATCTATCGAGAATCTAACACATCAAATAAATCAGATTGAAAAAGAACGCTTATTTTTATTCCAGTTCAAATTTTAAAAAGCCACAATGTTTATAGATATATATGTTGAATACAATAATCTGCGAAAATATGTGCGAAACCCAAAATTGAAATCAACGAATGGGTCAGATAAAAATACACTTCAGCTCTCTATCTTCTGAATAAGCCCTTTATTAGCATCCAGGATGACAATATCGCCTAGATAAAAAGAAAAACATGTTTAATTAAAGCGACCAAAACATGCATTATTAAAAATTAAGAGGGGATCCTATGAACAATGTTTCTCACAAAAAGTAGAAGTGCTTGATCCATAATGGTTTACTATTCTAAATGAAATGTGTAACACTAATCGCCCCATCATTAAATGGAAAACATTTCACCATATGAATCTGATAAAACATTTGTAGATTAAGCAAAACTTCACTGAATGATGCAACACCCAAATAAATTCGTTGTATTATTTCTCAATCACCAAGGAATGATCCCCATGAATGTGGGCAATCACTTCAACACGAATGCTAGCAGTGTTTGCCTATCGACATTGCAAACTTTTTTCAAGCATTCAATTATTTTTAGAATTAGTTTGAATCGGGACGATTTCGCATTTTTACCATCAGTTTAACATAAAAATATGTTCGACTCTTACCTGATTTAAATAATAAAGTAGCATTTTCTGCAGCCACGAGACAAGGCAATCCATATTCTCGAGCAACCACAGCACCTATAATATTAAGTAACCAATTAAACAAACAAAAATCAACCTCACACATATGATAAAATAAAAACATTACCATGTGACACAAGACCGCCAATTTCAGTAACGACACCACCGAGCATTGGAAAATACGGACTCCATCCAATATCTGTTGCATACGTTATAAGGATGTCGCCTTCCTAAATTTCATTTTTTAATTTATTAACTAAGCAGTTTAGAAAAGATGCAAGGTTCCGTTTTGCAGCACCAACCTGAATTTCATTGACGTTATCAAAGGATGTTACGACTCTGGCTACTCCCTTAACATAACCTTGGCATACAGGATAAGCTATAATGATATAAAAAAGCTCAATTTAACTCGAACCAAATTTTAATTTTTTTCACAAAATGAATCCAAACACCAGAATAAAGTAACCTTTTAAGGCAACGAGTGCATTGTCTGATGCCATGCTTTCCTTCATCAATTCCTCTCTCTGAAAAGAGCATAATTTAGTAGTTACTCAACGTTTGATAAACTCAAATATTAGCCACGAGTTTAGTCTCACTTACTGGTATTGGATATCCTTTCACCATTTCCCCAAAGTGGATGTTCTCCATATACGGGTGGGCACGGCGTCTTCTATCCGCTCTGTGCAAATGGAAATTATTGAATTACGGTAAAAAAGTCTTAGAAAGCAAGACGAGATGGAATGACAATTTCCACCATCAATCTAACACAGTTACCTGGCAATTAGTCCTGGAGACCTTGTACGCAAAACCTGGCCGATTTCTTCGTGCGTTAAGAAAAATATGAAATCAATATCGGGAAGAAACCCCTCATTGACCATTAACTTTCCCAACAAATGATATGATTGGCGCAAGCAGTCTTCCACTTTAATCAACAATGCCTAAAGATATAAATTAAAATGCACGTATATTTGATATGAGCTCAGCAAATTAGGACAATAACTTCGTACAAATGCTTTCTTAAATTCAGTTGATTCATCATAAGCACTCTTACTTTTGCTTTTTCTCGATTAACAACACCTGCTTTACTCCATGAAAGGGCATACGGAATCATCTTCCTACATAAAATAAAAGTTATAGAAAAGAATACGAATAGGTTCAAGTTAAATCCAGTCATGATAATTACTTGTGCTCATTACCTTTTTGTAAAACTTAACTTCGTTTTAATTTTTGCCAGCGTTTCTTCGAGAGGCACATTCACGCTGTCCGTTTTCTGAATAGTTGGTAACTGGGTCAGCATTTTCTAGAATTTAAATAAAAATAAAATTAGAACTGGCATGCTGCAAAAAGTCTACGAATCCTTTGCTGGGAAAACACCACAACTTACTTGAAGAATAATCGTCAAGCTTTTTGGCTGCATTCCCCAAGATGGGCTTCTCATTTCAAACTAAATAGCAGAACGATAATAATGCCTTCACTTTCGCATCAAAACTGAAATTAAAGTCAATTACCTCTTTCATTCCTCGATGTCCATGTCTTCTGAGAAATTCTTGGTACTTCTGCCCAGCAGGGGTAGGGGTGTGGCTTAACCAAGTTAAGGCATCCTAACACAAACAAATTTCTGTAAATAATTAAAAAATAAATCACAAGCGAAAGATTATGAGAAGTGCAGACCTCCGGTGACATGTTGCAGAATTTTTCCGTATCAATGTTTTCCGATATAGAGATGGCAAGTTGCTATGGAAAAATAAGTTTAACATGAAACATGCTGTTGAAAAGTATTGAGCCAATCTAATGAAAATCTGAATTCTGGGGCTGACTTTCAGGTTAAATGGTACATCACCACTCTCAGCACCATTGCAGCTCCCAACAAGCATTGCAAAATCGTTGTAATGATCCAAAGAATACTCTGCAGAACAAAATGACAATATATTTAAACTTAACGTAAATTCACATGCATATTTAGACGGGTTGCAATTAAAATACCTTCACTGTCAGAAGACAGGATGCTCAAAACAATCATATTGCAAAAATTGGAACCCATTGTGACCCTGATGTGATTTATTAAGATCTGAAAAAAGAAATTTCACTAGCAAATTATAGCAGGGAGCAATTGATTTTGCATTTATTTATCTACACGCTTCCATTTCCCATTATAAAAATTCCATAATTCCTGGCTTATCTGACAAACTTTCAAGTTTAATTGACATATTATTAAACAACTTCCGTACATGTTCAACCCACATGAACCGATCTTCGATTATTTTGTAGGCTTCGGTCGCAGTCCTGGCCCCTGCAGCATAGACTGGTAAATTGGAGAATTTTTCTGGAGCAGTTTTTAGAAAGCGTATTCCTTTATACATTAACTAAAAAAAAACAATATAAAATCAATTTCATCTTATCACCAGCCTATTTATTGGAAGAACAGTTTCGCTGAAGCACTTACCATGAGCGGCATTATGTTGGCAAAAACCTTTCCAAGAACTTTCCCAACAGCACCAGGTTTCTCAAACCTTTCTAAAGCAATATCAAGAATATCATCATCTTCCAACACTCGTCCATAGTAGCCCAATTCAAAACCTTTTGCTGAACTAGATTTGTCTTTCTCCATTGGCGACCATGCCTTTTGCTAAATTACAAATCGAAATTGATTTAAGAAATACATTTCTGCTAAAACAATTAATGAACATTAGTAAAAAGTTTCTATCTTGAATGTACAAGGTTCTCTATGCAAAACTAAGAAATTCTAAATAATGACTCTTAAATGAACTTACTGCAACTTGATCGAAGAAGATATGATTATAAAAGAAAGCCAAGCCTTGCATCAAACTAGGATCGTACCGCGGATGAGTTATGGTAGACATCCATCCACGCTGCAAGATACGTCAATATACTTGTTATGCAATTAAAATATGTGGTCGAATTGCTTGTATATCCAGTCAAATATTTTGCATTTTTTTACCATAAAGCAAACTCCGTGAACTCTTCTGTCACAAGTCATAGATAGTGGAGTATTGGCTCCAGGCATCACCTCTCTTAATGAGCGAGAAAACAAGCGATTTACTTCAAGATAAATCATTTTATCTAATTATAATACTAATTCTCTAGGGTAAGATCATCTAGGGTAGCCTCCATACATATATATTCTTTCTTACCCAATGTTTGCAGTCGTATAACGCTCATGGTCGGTACGCATGCCTGAATCAAACTCGTGGTAGATTTCATGGTCTGTAACCATGTTGCCAGTTGTTACGGGACGAGACTAAATATAAATGGCAATATTTACTGCTATATACCACATCTTCAAAACGATAAAACACATATGAACGATTTGAAACGTCTATTATTAAAGATCTGCAATTAACTGGGCTCCATTTTTATTTTATGAAAAAAAAGCAATTTTTAATTTTTTGAAACAAAAGTATTTTTAAATCCGGAAATTATAATTATTTCAACATTCAAAATTCAGAAATATGGTAAACGTTTTCCAAATGCAGAAAATAAAATTGAAAATAATAATGTTAAAGTGTATAGCACTAAGTTAGCTTATAAATAAACTGTGATTACCTGCAAAAGGTACAGTTGTTTGCTGTGGAAGGCCCATTCAATGTCTCTGGCACTTCCAAATGACTTTTCCAGTAAAATCGCAATTTTTCCAAGCCGCAACACATCTTCGTCTGAAATGCAGCACTGGGTGGAAATCTCTGCATCGTTTTCAGTCTCCTCCGTCCCACAATCTTCTGAAAATCGAATACGGAAAACTTTATAATGGTAGCATTTAACATTGTTTGATGTTTTAACTGGTTTTGCATTTCAGACCTGTCATAACTATTTTATTTTTCTTGCCGCCTATTTGAATTTCCTGAATGCTAAGTTCATCATCCCATCTTCTTTTCAAGACAATTGTGTCAGGATCTGCAGAAGCTGATACAACGCTCTGAAAAAATAGTTCAATGAAAACAAGGGACATATATCAGTAATAAAAGAACGTGGTGAGGAAAGACCCCAAACCTCGCCAAGCCCATAGTTCGCAGTGATAACAATGGAGCCAAGATTTCCGGTAAGTGGATGCCGAGTAAACAAAACCCCAGCAATGTCCGCTGGCACCATTTCCTGTATCACCACCCCCATTCCATCATTGATTAACTGGCCATTTCGTCTTAATTCAGAAAGTAAAGCGATTATAATTTCTTATTTGGACAAAATTTCAACATGTTTCAAATGTGCTAAATAAATACCTTTTGTATTCCACAGAGCGAAATGAAAATTGTGATGCCCAGCATTTCACAACTGCATGGCATATCTAAAACAATTTCAAAAAATAGAAATGACAACCGCAGCATGAATAAGTTGTAAGATTTCCATATTTAAAGAATAACGCGTGATAAATTTAATAAAATACATAACAAGTTGAGACTAAACGAGAACATTCATTTACTGAAGAAATGCGATGTAGGCATTAATTGCATATAATTAATTAATTACAGAAATAATATGAAAGAAGGTTTAATTATGTTTCAAGGAATGGCCCAATTTTTAATTCATATTTTTAAAAAAAGAAAAATGAGTTAAATAGCCCAAACTCATGTGAAAAAAGAATAATAGCATCAAGAATATTACCTGATCTAAGCCTGTAATGCCTAAAAATGTGTCATTTTGTCCTGCTGCAGAAAGTTCTTCGCCATCCTCTCCTACAAAATAGTTTATTGCGGAATCTTTATTCTATTGCCCACTAACAGGAAATACATGTAAAAAAGTCATTTTGAGTACTATTCTGACCTATGCCTGATGACCTAATGGCAAATCTCATGCTTTTGTATTGGTTCCCCAAAAGCTTGTCAATAATGGTTTTTAATTCTTCAGAGACAACACTCTCATAAATTACTTTAACAGTGCTGAAAAGAGTTGGTTTTTAGCAATAAAATTGAGCAAGTAGTTAACACGAAGAAGCATATTCATTCAATAATACCTTTTGCAGGTTTCTTCCAAATTGCCTTCAGTTTTTTTCCTGATTTTGGAAACCAATTAAACTTCATGAATTTATTTCCACAATACGAATTTTCTAAACATACATATGTGGAAAATTAGTGTTCGTGATAGTTACCATGCCACATTTTCTAGATGCATCAGTGCTTGTTCAATTAACTTGTTCTCACTGACGTGCTTTTCGAAAGTAGATTTTGTAAGGCATATTCCTCCAGGAACAATAAACTAGAAAGAATAAATACAAATGCGGCGAATAAAACTGTCTTCTACCTGCATATACTCCACTGAAAAAAATATTTGTCACTAACATCATTTCCTTGTTTGGACATTGTGGTCATGAGTGCCAGTGAAGCCCCTTTGCCACCCACAATTCTGCTACTTTGACAAACCTCCCTGTCAAGGGTGACGGCAAGCTCATTATTGAAAATAATTGCATCTAAACAGAAAGAGACAGTCATTTTCGTGCACTTTTCAACAATGCGTGAGAATAATTACCCAACTTCAACTTACCCGGTTCCTTAACAAGAGGCAAAGATGGTGGTCTAATAAATGGGCGTTTACCAAGAAATGGACGTCCACATTCAATGAAGCCAAAGCCGTCCCGGCCATTTAACAAGAACTTGAAGGGACGAACAAATACTTCGCATTCCCAGTTATTGCCGCCATACACTTTAAATCCATTATCCAACGTAGCCGAGATTTTAAACTGCTGATTTCCTATTTGATTGCATAAAATAATTTAAATTGATTAAAGATGATTCGTTTTTTGAAACGAAATATTAAAACAGTGATTTGTACCTGATGAGACTGTTAGATCTAATTTATCAGATTCATTTTTCGAGGAAAATAAGTCTTCCACTGACTTATCCACATGGCTTATTGGACACAATTTCGTGTTGCAAGGTGGTGAAACGCACCCAATTAGAACACTAGCATTTGAGAAATTCAATGAGCTGATATACAAAAATAAATTATTCACTTCAAATAAACAATTTGAATAAAAATAGGATCAGTTTAATGGATGGCATTCTCAAATAAATACAAAAATGCCATGTACATAATAGATGTGTCACGTCGTTTTACTGACTTACTTTTTCATATGAGTTGATGTATTAGTCACTTCTAAATGAAGAGCTCGGCCATCCTATTCAGAAGAAAGTATTGCAAATCAATGCCTGAAAATACCAAACATATTTGTACTA